>KZ538629.1:0-54958 GCA_000934665.2 Catajapyx aquilonaris
CACCTCTGAAGAAGTGTTAAGGAAACTGCGAAGGAACAGTCGCCATCTTGGCCAGAGATGACGGCTGCAAGGAGACACGGGATTTGAACCCACATCTCCCGATTGAGAGTCTGATGCGTTACCACACAGCCACGCTATGCTGCAACGAGAGTGTGAGTGTTGGAAGGGTCTAGCCTATTTACCGGATGCACTTCAAAGAGAAATAAATGTGAAACGAGAGATGAAGTAACAGCCAGAAAGGTCCATGTAGCGATAAAAAGAAACGACGTCTTCCTTTCAGGATTCGATCCTTCAACCTTCAGGTTACGAAGAGAGAGTCTTACCCACTAGACCACTGCGCTACTTCGATACTGACACTCTCTCCAGCATGTACTTATCGTAAAGAAAGGGCGCAAAAAAAAAAAAAAAACATTCATCTCAATGTAGTGTCATTTGTCAAATAAATTCTCATAATATATCCATGCATATTTTCTAAATATTAAGGAAATTTTCTGTGTAATTATGCCGGGGAAAAAATAATGAAAGATTATTTTGGCTGATGGCAAATAGGATGTGGATGTGATTTATGTGCTTGATATAACAGTAGGTACAACAACTGGTTCTGGAACAATAGTGATGAGTCCAGGAGTTAAAAAATGGTTCAACTTTCTATGAAATGAACAGGTGCGAATGGATGCTTTTGGCATAATGAGCCATGATGTCATCATCATGCTTTTATTTATTTTTCCTCTCCTCAGATTCCCAGTAGACATTAGTAACACTACCATATTCGAAAAATACATTGCTCCAATTTGGTATACCTCAGTGCACGTTTACAGAGGCAATTATTGTGTGACTGTGACTGAGTAGTTTTTGATAGTTTTCGCCTGCTACACATTATGAAAGCCTGGCGGTCCGTAAACCTGCAAAAAAAAAAAACTGGCGTTTCTTGAACTGATTAATTGCTGCGCATACCATAACTGAATGACATTACATGCTCTAGGGAGCGTGTGAATACAACGTGAACTGCTTCAGGATTTTGAACGCTGATTACACTTAATATTGTACTGACCTTGATAGGTCCATATGTCCTACTTATTCTCTCATTTTTATCATATTAAATAGTACCCAGTTTCAAGTGTCTATAAATTATTCGCAAGAAGGCAATCCACATGGAGTGGTACTGGTTGTGTCAACATTATTTCACGCTTATTTGCATATGTGACTTTTATTGCTTCGACTCTTTATTATCTGATGACATATTCAATAATATTGATGGTTAGTCCCCCACCAACGGATGAGGATTTGACATTAAAGGATTAAAGCACAAATTTTGCATGGACTATACAGCTAAAAGGGCCATGCGCCAGACACATGAGCAACAGGGGAAGCAGAGGGGTGTCGAATACGCAACAAGCCCCGACAAACCCAGGGGAACATTATCATATAACAGATCGAGAAGGACCTTACATCACTCCAGGTCCTCATCAGCAACAAAAGACAGCAAAAAGTGAGCCATGTCGTACCACCACCGCACCACCGTCCAGAGCAACGGGTTTTGGTCCCGTGCAAACCATCACAAGCCGGTCAACGAGGTGACCATGGTGTGTCACTCCAACAGCATCGGTACCAGGGAATTGTTCCGGATGCCAAGGCAGCTCAGCAACAGCAGGAGGCCCGAAGTGGCTTTGGACCTGGAAGAAGAAGAAGAGAGGCCAATAAGAGGAGGAGGAGGAATCGTAGCCTGGAGGTATCCATTGGAGTTTTGCAGAGACACTTCGCTGCATGGGCTCAAATACGTGGCAGACGAAAGGAACCACGTTATCGAAAGGTTTGTCCATTTGGCACGAACCAAAGATTTAAAATAATTATTAATTATAACATCTGAAATGTCGAATAAACAGTCACATTTGGAGGGGGTGGATCATTGTAGGTATGAACTGTGCGGAACAAAATTTCGTTTAAATATATTTTAGCCATTTCTGTCACACGCTCTAATTATTTATTTAGGTGCAAAGAAATTGGCTATATCAGTACAGTGTATGCCAAACTCAGTATTACTGATGCACTTTACGTTTTCTCCACATTGATTTGTCTCGTGGATTTCCTGATGGATTAGTTAGACAAGCGCACTATTTGTTCATAGTGAAGGGCTATAGCATTCTTATATCCAGTGGGTCACTTAACTCGCTTCAATGAGACACAATAGATCTTATTGTGTGGAAAGGCGGTGTTGGTACCGCTTTGATGGACACATGATGACATTGCGGCTTTTGTTGGCTTTTGTGCCTCAAAAACCTTCCCCCGCTAGTTCCCATCTGTTAATTTGCGAAAGTGGGATCGATTTTTACAAGTCTATTAGGGGCCAGTGGTAAACGAGACTTGATGGGTCGTTGGTTGTGCTGATGATGAAAAATATCTCGAAACAGGATATTCTGGCTGGCCGCTTTTGCCCTGGGAGTATTTTGCTCCGCTTATCTAATCCGGGACGTACTTCGTAAATGGCAAGAGAACCCAATTTTCGTTTCGTTTGACGCCACCGCCACACCCATGTGGGAAATACCCTTCCCGGCTGTCACCATCTGCAACATCAACAAGGCTCGCAAATCTAAGGCAGTCGAAATTCTCCAGTAAGTCATTCCTTTTGATTTGCATCACGAAACAGTCTATTGAATTGTTTGTTGCTCGCGTTGCATTGCAGACGAGAGGACACCGAAGAGGATGCTTCCAGAGACCGTTTCCTGCTTCACCACGTGTGTTCTGCAGGCGGAACCACGTTCATTCCGTTCACCTCGACGTGTGACAGAAGTGGTCTAAGTCCTATCCTGGACGAAGAGGAAGAAGACAGCTTGCAAAATGTCACAGGCGAGGAAATACAGGAGTTTCTTCGTGACGTGAGTTGATTTGATTCAGATAAATCAGCAGGGCCTATAATTAGTGTTTTCAATTATCTCTGCAGGCGGCTCAACCATGTGGATCTTTACTGCTCCACTGCTCCTGGCAAGGAACCATTTGGAACAACTGCAGCCAGCTTTTCCAACCAGTAGTTACCGATCACGGGCAGTGCTGCACTTTCAACATGATGCCTCTCAGCCTCATGTTCAAAAATAGGTGACACAATTTTCGAAATCAGACCACCATTTGAATGAAACGGTTGAATTATTCATGCCATATAATTCGTCATTGTCTGGTCGGGGACGTCTCGTTATCGAACCTTACGACTAAACTTTGAGCCTATAACATATTCAAGGGCGAGAAAGAAAGGGAAGGAAAAAAAAACCTACTGCGACATATATAATTTATGACGGCCTTGACCTTCCAGAATGTTACGTGAAATGCACTGGGTCATTCACATTATCACGATATTACTACATGAATGGGTCATACTTATTATAGTGTTGCTTGGTTGACAGGAAGGACAACGGTGGTCGAGAGATGGAAATGTGGGAAAAATGGGACCCGGAAGAGCCGGTTAGTACAGACACATATGGAGAAGATTCCAGGCCAAGACACCAAATCTATCCTGGTAAACGGTTGGGACTGTCTGTCACTTTACATCAGGAGATAGAAGACTACTACTGCATATCTGGAAACTCAACCGGGTTTTTGGTAAGGTCCGGTGGTTACTTGTGTTATGTAAAGTTAAATATATTTGGTTCCAGGCAGTTTTACATAGCCCAGTCCAGTACCCATTGGTGAGGGAGTACAGCCTGGCTCTAAGCCCTGGCAAAGAGACGTTCGTGGAGCTTCGACCGTACCTGACCAGTGCCAAGGAGAGGATAAAAGCCTTCCCTGCAACACTGCGAGGCTGCTACTTCACAGATGAGAAGCCTCTTCTGTTCTACCGTCACTATTCCCAGCACAATTGTGTGGCCGAATGCGACGCTAACCATACCCTGAGTCTGTGCCATTGCGTCCTCTACCACATGCCACGTGAGTAAGTGTGCTGATCTCGACACTCATGGGACACCCTCTCTTCCCTTGCTTGCTATACATTTGACAGGTGACAACCAGACACCTCTCTGCGGATCGGATGACATCGCGTGTGTCCAGAGTGTCAGAGGTGTACATCACTATCGTCTAATCCGCTTATTCTCGCAGTCGGATGTTTGTCCGACCTGATAGTCCCACTATCACCCGCACCACTTGAAAGTGGCAGGAGTGTGCAGGGGAATGCTACGCCATCTATGCGTTAATAATAGTACTACGTGTTAAATCGGCCTCCATCAAGCTCGATAAGGTCGGACAAACATCCTTTGATGAGAAATAGCTCATTAGATGTTGTCAAATTTTGTAGTGCAAATGGTGGATATGTTTCAGATCAGTTGGAAGGATCGTACGGACCGAGTAGCCCCAGAAGCATGTGCGACTGTTTGCCGACCTGTACTGAGCACGATTACACTGCGGAGATGTCAGCAACTCCACTGGCTGACCTACCCTCAGTCGATCCCGTTCTCAGGTTTATTTTTGCAAAAAATAAATAAAAACTACATAAATTAATATTGTTGAACTTTTCCGTTTCTCTATCTCAAGGAACAAGAGTAACATTGCGGTGGTGCATTTCTTCATGGGTCAATCGCATTTTGTGTCCAAAGTTCGCAGCGAGTTGTACGGAACCAGCGATTTACTAGGTGAGATCATATAGCTGGGGAAAACCCGCTTTTTTGGTATCTACTATAACATATGAATGTAATTTTTCAGCCAACACCGGAGGCCTTCTTGGACTTTGCTTGGGATTCAGCGGACTCAGCGCAATCGAGGTCATCTACTTCTTCACCTTGAGGGCATGGTGTCGTTCCAGGAGAAGACCGGTCGGACACAGAAGTGACGCATCAGTCGCATGATTAACTTCATTAATTATTATGTCCAACAGCACCTGTCGCCTCATCTAAAAAAAATCATAGTTACTTTGATGTGTACATTGCGTGTTTTATTTTCGCAGTAAACGAGTCTAAAATGTCGTAGGTCAGTCCGATGATTAAACAAAACCTGTTTTTCTATAGCAATGACGCAACGTACATCATCTGTTTCTTAAGATGATTTTACGATATACTAGCTGTATAGCTTATGTATTTTTTTTAAACGAGCCGGTAAAACCCGATGCTTCCGCACGATTGCGCAGAATCCACATCCTTCCTTAGGTCTGCAGTTTGGTGACCTATAGTCAACCAGTCAGACCACGAAGACTTCCCGGAAATATGCGACACAACTTTTTAGATGAAAAGAGAAGCACAAACGTGATCGCAGCATCATTTGCCCAAGCATCGCACTGAGCACAACATGAAATTACTTTTCGTCTGGTTGCTGCTGCTGTCAGCCGCAATTGCTAGTGACGACAACGGCGGTGAATATTTATCAGAGGAAGATGTACGGAGGAGGGTACGCAGACAAGGTGAGAGAATAATAGATAAAATTGTGATTGTTGGGTATGTGTCTATACATGTTGCCTTGTAAAACATGCACTATTGGATTGTGCGAAGTACATCAGTACATTCAGGTACAAATGTAATTTCCTCACCGCAGATGTGTTCTTTCCTGATGAAGAACCTGAATCACTGGATGTGTCACAAGAATCGTGCACAACAACCCAAGGAAGGGATGGCATATGTCGACTTCTGTCACGATGTCCAATTGTGCAGGACACATTACGTACAATGCGACCAACTCTGTGCAGATTCAATCAAAGGGAGCCTGTAGTTTGTTGTCCTTCGTCTGAACGTAAGTTTAAACAAGATATTTAAAAAAAATTATAATTTAAAATATCGTTTAAATTGTAGGGATTTCG
Source organism: Catajapyx aquilonaris (assembly GCA_000934665.2). Classification (NCBI taxonomy): domain Eukaryota; kingdom Metazoa; phylum Arthropoda; class Diplura; order Dicellurata; family Japygidae; genus Catajapyx; species Catajapyx aquilonaris. The sequence continues at coordinate 5,765 of KZ538629.1, forward strand.
GGGAGTACGTCTATCAGAGTGCGGAACGATGTAGGTCAGTGCGGAAGGTCAACTCGGCCTGATGTGATCTTTTCTGATACCAACAGGCTAGTAGTAGGAGGACGTAATGCTACTGTTGCGACCTGGCCTTGGATGGTACGTACAGCAAGTCATGTCCCACGTGTGTTTAATTGATTTATGGATATTGTGTCATTAGGCAGCTGTGGGAACACAAGGAAGGAGAGGCCCAGAGTGGTTTTGCGGCGGAGTTTTGATTAGCAATCAGTACGTTCTGACAGCAGCACACTGCCTCATCAAGTAAGTTATTCCCGCTCTAAAAAAAAGTCACGACGTTTTACCCTATAACGTTGTCCAAACAGCAAGCCAGCGTTGGTTCGCCTGGGAGACCTGGACCTTTCAAGAAGCAACGACGGTTCCCAGCCTCAGGACGTGCCCATAGAAAGCACCGTGTCTCATTCCCAGTTTTCCTACCCATCTCTGTACCACGACATTGCGCTAATTAGACTCAAAGAACCGATCAAGCCCTCTGTGTACATTCGACCCATTTGTCTCCCATCATCAATCCTAGACATTGAATCACAAGATGTGGTTCTTCTCGGATGGGGTCGTACCCAGTTCTGTAAGTGAAATATTAGAGTTGTTCACTGATTATATTTAAGAAGGTCCCTCATAAAAAAATTGTTTTCAATGTCACAGTGGGGGACACTAGCAACATGCTTCAGGAAGCTGAACTGAAGGTTCTGAAGCAACGAGCCTGCGCTAGTGCCTATAGTGATCAGCCTCAACTGGTAGTCAGTCTTCCAGATGGGATTCAGCGTCATCAACTGTGCGCTGGAATTCCAGGAGGAGGAAGAGATGCCTGCCAGGTATGCATTTGTCCAATTAATAATAATGGCATCTTCATTGATGCTGATTATTATTATATCTAGGGGGACTCTGGGGGTCCGCTGATGTACCTGAATCCATCTACTCAACGATGGACGGTGGCTGCAATTGTGACTGGTGGACTCGGATGCGGATTCGAAAACTTCCCTGGGATATACTCCCGGATTCCCAACTATGTGGACTGGATCAAGGCCAACATAAGACCTTGAATTGCAGTGGGCTAGTTTTGAAAAAAAAAAAAAAAACGAATACTGTAGCTATTAATAAATAATAGGATATAATAAAATACAATTAATTAATTAATTAGAAATGTTATTTTGAACATATTAACTCACTTTCATATTAACTTACCCATCTTGAGATAGACTACTACAGGAAATAAATGACAAAAAAAATTTGACATGTCGAGTTACCTAACTTGACTTGTTTTTGCAATTATGACGCTTTGCTCAGTTTATTCACAAATGTTCCGCTTAAATTATGATTAATCCGATGCACTGTACAGTACACCTGACGTGGGAGTTGTTTGATCATCAACTTCATTAGTCATGCAAGCCTAGTAGACAATTTCCGCAGGAAATCACCCATCGGTAATTTTTTTTATCTATTTTTAAACATCCTTATGCTATTTATGTAAGTGCAGCCACCTTTTCCTCGAATGTGTCGTCACAATGCAGACGCAATTGTGTACTATCGGCGGTATTTATAAACCAAGGGGAAAATATTTGTACTTAATATTCTCAGATGAATCAGAAAATTTATTAGTAAAAAAGTGAGGAAAAAGGCGACTTTCTGATGCTTATAACCAGGGGAGTCCTCCAACTTTATCGTAGTTGCATTCGACACATCCACAGGGAAGGTCAAGATCACGTATACTAATCAGTCATGAGAAAACACGGCTTTTTTCTCTCAGTAATTAGCGCTCTTCTGGTGTCAACAACACAGCACGATTTGCACGAAATGTTTACTGCGACTCACCTCAGCAGACTTCGGAGGCAAGGTATATGTAAACTCTTATTGCAATAATCTGCAACGTAAGTAATTATTCCTGTTTTTCAATTTCCTTTTAATTGGGATTCAGATGTGTTTTTTCCGAGTGACACCGATAGTCGACCGATCATCTCCGAACCATGCACTACGTCAGACGGTAGTACCGGTACATGCGAACTTTTGTCAAGTTGCTCTCAGCAGGGTCTTGCAGTGAAGAACATGACGGTATGCCAGTATCGCGAAAAAGACTCTGAAGTTTGTTGTCCACTAGGTACGTATACCACATTTAAACGAGCAGAAAATTGCACATATGAATATTTCACCCCCAAAAAATGCATATTTATTGGCAGGCATGAACCTTCCTGAAAACTGCGGTCGGACTTTTCCGTCTTTCATAAATAACAAGAGGATTGTTGAAAGTCCTTGGATGGTAAGTGCAACATGCAACATGCAATTATGTCCGGTATGAAACCACGTTTTGTGTCTTAATTAGGCGATGGTGCTGGGGAATCAGCACTGGTTTTGCAATGGAGCCCTGATCAACCCTCGGTACGTTGTATCCACAGCTCACTGCGTCATTAGGTATGAATAAATCCGCTAACAAAAATATAATGTTAGTAACGATAGTTTTACCTCCGAATGCAAGGCAGCCCACAGTCGTTCAGCTGGGGCATTCAAGTATTTCAATCCGATATATGGATATCGAGACGACAATGATTCATCCACTGTACAAGTTCCCGGATATTTATTACGACATTGGCCTAGTAAGGATGACAGCTCCAGTCAGGTTCTCTCCTGGTATCCAGCCTATATGTCTTCCTTCCCCAGATGTAGAGGACATCAATGGGCATCGAGTGGAATTCATTTCAGGCTGTGATTATGATTGTACGCACCATTAGCAGGTCATGAACCTGTACATAAATTGTGCCATTTTTTTCTCAGCGAGTGCAAGAGGTGTACGTAATGTGCAGATGTACGTGGTGAAGAGGACAGTGTGTGACAAAAGGTATTTGAGAGTACCCGAACTCTCCTGGAACTTCAGAAAAGGTGTGATGGAATACCAAATGTGCGCAGGACCCATTGGAGGAGACATGAATGTATGCCAGGTATGATCCTCATTATTTATACGTGAATATTTTAAATTGGCAGTCAACTTCATTTCAGAATACTTTGGGAGGGCTTTTGGTGTATCTGAACTTGACATCGCAACAAAACGTGCTCGTGGGAATTCTCTCAAGAGGATCAGGATGCGACTTCAAGACCTTGCCAGCAATCTTTGCCAAAATGTCGGCGTTTTCAAAATGGATTGCTAATATCATTATCCCCTGATTTGTGATATCGCTGGAAGTACTAATAAATGTGGTCTTGAACTTGAGAAGAGGCACGAGAATGATTTAAAACTTACAGTTAAGTGTCAGTGTTCTCGTTAAATTCGAAATGTGACAAAAAAAACATGGAGTGTGTAATAAAAACAACTTACTTTCTCGATTGGTCAGTTTACAGAATAAATGCAGACTCTACTTATGATAGGGGCAGACCTAGTTGCGTCCCTGACAAACCCTCGACACAATTGACAGTAACCTAATCCATTATGTTATACTCCAAATGCACGTGTACCGAGGCGTTATCAGAATGTGCCATTATGTCCGATGCCATTGTTCAGGCGAACCGGAATGTATCGAACCGTGTCGTGATGGTATAATGTTTCCATTCTTCAGTAGTATATTAGGCCTAGTCTTGCCTCGGAGATGAGGGAATTGACACCGTACCTTTTTCTTGGGATCTGTGTTCTGGTGGCCAGTAAAGAAGTTAAAGGCATGGATCATATTTTTTTTACGAGTTTTGGTTTATTGACTGCCGGTCTTTAAAAAAATATTTCATGACGCAATTCATTGGTCATTATTTTCCAGACCCATGTCAGCATTCTACCGGAAATCGAGGAATATGCAAGAGGTGGTCAGAGTGCCCCGAAATTCATAAAAAGCCATTCAGAATTTGCAAATATGAAATTCCCGACATGATCGTCTGCTGTCCAGATATCTCACTTCTTGGTAAGTTGTGATTCTCTGTTACTGTATTGCATAGCATCAGACATAAAACTTATACTGATAGAAAGTGAAACAGATTGCATGATACTGATTTTTTTCCTTCAAAACCTCTTGTTGCATATACCAAACATGTAACATACAGTACTAATGCACAACATGCACCTATCCAGTACAGGACCTTGGCATCACAACCGAATACACCATCACAGAATCACCTGCAGTTGTACCAAGTCAAGTAGCTGAAGAGGTTACAGAAGTACCAGAGGTCACCAAAGCACCAGAGGATATTCTGATGGGTGAAAGGCCATCGGAGACCACAACGATGGCTCCGGAAGTGAGTATTGCGAGGCCGACTGCTCCTCTGTGGAATCCAGCGGACTACATGTTGTACACCACTCCAGCTGGACCAAAAGTGATCAGGACGCTTCCTCCTGAACTTTTGGCTATGTTAGCCATGCCAAAGAAACTGCCTAAATTGGGCTCCTTGTTCCGTCCAACCGAAGGTCCTCTGGGATTCAGGTCGATGACTAATAAAGCAGCAGCGACCAACGTATCAGACCAAGTGATCGTGTGGCCCTGGATGGTACAGTTGACATTTCACTGTTAATAATACACCCTGTATCTCACTAGTTTCTTGTGCACTTGGCAGGTATCGTTAGGAAATCGCACCGCAATAAGTGACATCTTCGACATCTTCTGTGGAGGAGCTTTGATCCAGCTTCGAGTGGTAATCACGACAGCAAGCTGTACTGCCAAGTAAGTAATGTGTCGAAAGGTCAGAAGGTGCTTTTACGCTTTATTTTGTATGTAATGTAAATTTTCTTCACAATCACTTAGGAGCCCAGACGTGGTCAGACTCGGAGTGGCAGAAATGCTGGATGTTGTGGCAATTCAGAAGGTTATAACGTACGAAGGGTTCAACGAGCTGAATTTGAAGGATGATCTGGCTCTGGTGATTCTGGAGCGAGAGAGCCGACCATCGCCGTTTGTTCAACCAGTTGGGCTCATTGTCGATGGCACAGAGATTCCCCTGGAAGGAGAGCATAATATAATACTCACCGGATTGGGATACTTTAATGGTTCGGCGCAGTTTTTTTTACATAGTTGCTAGGTGTTTAGGTCAAAAATGACAAAACTGAAGGTCCACCACACCCCTCTAAGTTTCATGAGCCATCAATGGAAGTGGACCCATGAGCCACAGATTGATTCCCTGTGACCTATTCAATCTGCCCTACACAACAGAAACTAAACATTTTTCCCTTATAAAATTCATCAATTTTGCATTATAAAATAATTTCTATCCTTATGTCTTTAATAAGTCCACATGACGTAGTTTGGGAAATATTTAATTCTTCTACAATGTAACCAAATACTTTATTTTTCATCTCCATACATTTCTAATTTCCATCCAGATGTAGGCAATGGATACGCATTTATTCATGGAGCCATAGACATCATGGATCGTGCACAATGCAACAAGAGGCTCGCTGATACCTCCATGTTTTCCAAAGGAATTCACGACAATTATATCTGCAGCGTCGAACCTGATTATTTCAAGACACATTGCGAGGTAAGAAACACTGTCTTATTTAGAGGGAATGATTAAACATTATGTATTATGTACTTACCATATTTTCTCCCTCATTTTCTAACTAGAATGGTGAAGGATCACCTTTGGTATACAGGAAGAATGAACATGAGAATATTTTAGTAGGCGTTCTTTCATGGAAGGAAAAATGCGACAATAAGCCTGCACCTTTCGTGTTTACCAATGTGATGAAGTATGGCTCATGGATTCAGAAACATTTGTTGCTATGAAATTATCATCAAATACTCACGATGTCCGGTTACCACAATTATTACGCTCACTCATCATAAGTAAGGATAAATTGACTCGTTGCGCGAACATCTGCACATATTAATTAATATCATTATTCTAATTGCGGTTGGTCCACAATTTGCCAATCCACACCTAATGTTAGAAGGTGCTTTTATATGGGGCAATGATAATAATATTAATGAATGTGCCTATCTGCACTATCAGCAAGATAATAGCAGTCACCTCATCCGGAAATTTTTAATTACCTACATACGAACCCTTATATATAAGCAATAATTAATTTCCGTTTTTTGTACTTTCCAGAATGCACGGTTGACACTGAAGCGTGTACACCTTCAATACTAGCTACAGCGTGTAATATAAATTATTCTCGTTCCTATAATTATTATAGTGTGGCATTTCCATTGTGTACGACTGTAAGATATTACAAAATAAAGAATAAACAGGCGAACATGGTAAAACTAAAGTGTTCATCTCGTGTTAAGGAGGAAAGTGTAAGTTTCTGGCTGTCATCTCGAAGACCAGTAAGAAAATGGATCCACTTTATATTGGATGTCAACAACTTACAGGTAATGTTACTGGGGTTAGCATATTCCGAGTAAGGCCCAAAAAGCAGGAACTGTACAATATTTGAATATTATGGTCAGTGACTTACAGTATAAAGTATAATATACAATATTAATTGGCACAATTATTTGTATGCAATAGGTTTATGACCGAAAACCGCATCAGAACCACAATATTATCTAGCAGACTTTTGAAAAAATATATATCAATTTTTATCTTCATTTGAGATTGAACCTCGCTTATAGGTGCCAACCACAGCTATATTGAAGTCGCAATCGCAAATTCCTAATTAACCAATCTAGAAGTTTAGTCCAAACTACCCTTCTTCAGCAGTTTCGTAAAATTAATGATTGTAAGCGATCAGATAAATGCAGACAAATATAACGATAAATGACACACGAGCTGTGTCATCATACGCTGCTACCGGTATACAACAGACGATTTTAAAATATATTCAAAATTGATTGTCAGTACCAGGTGTAGCAGAACACAAACATTTTGATACCTTAATGATCATTTTGCATCACTGTGCTATTCAAATAGTCAAAACGAATATAATTTGAATTTACGAGTATTATGAGTAGGAAATCATTCTAATGCCCAAGTGTGATGAGCAGAAGGAGTGTCTATAATGACACCATCATCATGGAATATTACAGTGCATATCTTACACGAAGAGGTAACTACTAATTACAGATGTTGTGTTCATAATTATTAAAGGTAGAGCATTCTCATTAGAATTTCTTCGTGCAATTAAAGAAATAGCAGATTACACACATACACAACATATCTACGCAAAAGTATGTATCTGTTGGAACTCAAAAATTTTCATGCCACCTTCATGTCAAGAGAAAATATGTAGATTCACATAGAATATGAACCAATTACGTGACAATAAGAAGAAAAAAAGATACTACAGTGGGATCCCATATCATACGAGCGTTGGGGTCTAGGATTCGATTCTCTGAATCTATGGTTCATGCATAGTGGTCCATGAATTTTTCCTTTTATCACTATAAATCCACAACGAAGCCTATAGAAACCTTGATGGAATAAATCTGCTCCAGATATGAGGACAAAGGATATAAACGTTAATGCCTCATAATATATAGGCTGCAGATCCCAGCACGTGAGGCATCCACCAAATGGTCTAGGCTTAAATGTGCAGCTGCAAGATGCCTTAGAGAATGTTTCGATGCAGTGAATACATGAGGTTCACATGTCACCAGGCACTGCAGCAATTCGGATCGAGGGAGTCACTTCTATACCCCTGCACTGTATAGTCACAAGCATAACGACGGAGATGAACAGTGTCATGAAATCCAACGTGGGAAACCGTGGGATGTGTTCCAAGAATATTGGTCATTAATTGTTCTACAAAATTAAGCATAATTTCAGCAGAGACACGTATGGTTATTCAGCAAAATCGTGGTTCCTCCGTTACCCTGTCCAACCCTGGCAATCATTTTGCTCAGTAGTGTACCTGCTGCATGATAAGTAAGGCAATGGATCTGTTGGCATTGTCTCATTTTACCAGCCAACTGACGAGGAACAAGACATGACGCACTCTCCGTGACGAACGTAGAGTGGACATAAATATATTCTCAAACTCACAATAGGCTCAAAAAATTCGCTCCTCCCTGCTGGATATACACTGGTGCTGATTGCGACTAGAAAATGCTCCATTGGCGTACCCCGCACGTAACAAGTCTTTGTCTAAAATGACCGCAAACTCCTCATGTGTGGTTCCTGATAGCTAAATTATGCGAGGCGATAAAATGAGTGTTACGACGCATTGTGGCCGCGGTTCAATCAAATCCACGTAACAGCTCTTGTCGCAGTGCAAAAGTTACCCCATTCCTATCCTGGCAGGTCGGAGGAGCAGGATCATGAATCTTCCTTTACCATTTCGAGTCATCCTTTGGTGTTTCCTGCTTGATTTGCGAGTGTTTGTGCAAGGCCAGGCGGAGGAAGGAGGTAAGTGCACGAATCGGAACTCTGGTACTGACGGCCAACTATGACTTCCAAACAATGCCAGCAATGATGCAATAATTAAAGGCCCAGTGACGTCAGTACTGAAATTCCGTGTCATAATTATGAGGGCTAGAAACATTGTGCATAATTTTAAAACGCGAATTTTTTATATATACATATTTTTAAAAATCTATGCTTCAGTTCATAGCTGCAGGAAAGAAGCTAAGGATAATGAGGTCCTTATGGAGTGTACAACAGCGAAGGGAAAGGCTGGTCTGTGTATGCCATGGACAAAGTGCAACCACGTGCAGAAGACGTACAGGGAGGTTGCGTACCGTGTGTGCAAGTACCAGTACCCGGACATGACCATCTGCTGTCCGAGATTAAGTAGGTGAGAGCTGTTCCAGGCCGATCGGGTTGCTTTATTCACACCGATTTGATCCTTGCAGCTTTCGCTGCGGATGAGGTGCTGCCTCCGCCTCCGGAGCCGGAGCCCGAGCTAGGAGTCAGAGGATTGGGCGGAGAAGGTGGTGATGCTTATGACATTGATATCCAGGAGTCGGAGGAGGACGTCCACAGCGTGCAGAGGACCCTCAGGCCTTGGATGGTAACGTTGTTATTGGCTGCATGTTCGGTTGGGTTCACACGGCCGTCCTTGTCTCTCGGTCTTTGATCATAATTATTATTGGAAACCGACACAACGACGCCCGTGTGAATCCAGCTTCAGGCAGTTGTGGGTTGCTGAATGTTGCCATTTCCAGGCATCTGTAGGCAAAGTGGAGGATGCAGACGACAGGCGATTAGTCTTCCTCTGCTCTGGAGCACTGGTCCGGCCTAAATATGTACTCACATCTGCACAGTGTATCCTAGAGTAAGTGCAAGTGTGCAGGGTTGCCTGATGTTCAAGAACTAAGCTTAATACTTTAATTCAAGTGAACCCACATTCGTTCGTGTCGGACTGAAGAATCTGAGCGGAAAAGGCCCACCCCACAGAGACTACGACATCCAGGGCATCGTAACCCACGGCAAATTCGCTCCTCCAAACCTGCAGTACGACATAGCCCTGGTCCGACTTCACAGGAAGGTCAAGATGTTAGATGACATCAAGCCCGTCAAGCTTCCATCTGGGAAACTGGCAGACGACATCGTTGGAATGGCTGGAGTCCTCACCGGAATGGGATACAACGGTACATATACGGGATGGATTCCTTATACGAGTGTACAGAGGATGTTTCTTACTAATCCATCGGTTCAATTGATATAATCTTCAGCGTACGACTGGAGCCATCGCCTGATCGAAGTGTCGCAAAAGGCCATCAGCCAGGAAGAATGCTCATCTAAAGTGGCACAATCAGAGTTCTTCCCCGACGGTGTAGGAGAAAAGTCATTCTGCGCTATCGTACCACCTGGATTTAGAGACAAATGTGAAGTAAGACAAATTCATTGTTTGGTCTCAACGTTCACGAATATCACCGGAAAAAAACTGTTCCCCATTATTATTATTATTATTATTATTATTATTATTATTATTATCATTATTATTATTATTATTATTATTATTATGGCTGCTACTTCTGCTGCTGCTGTTTGTAGGTGAATCTTGGAGGGCCTATGGCGATTGAGGTTAATGGAGAATGGACTCTGATTGGTATTGTCACCGCCGAGCACAGTTGCGACCTTCCTGATGCCCCGAGGATTTACACCAGGATTTCTTCATACGCCAAGTGGTTGAAGTCACAGATGAAGAAGTAAGGAATAATATTGAATGAATTTTTTACACCTAATCTGACATGTAGGATGGAGAGTGTCCCGTCATAATTATGATAGTGCGAGTATGTAGAGTAAAAGTGACATTAATTTTTTTTCTTTCAGCTAAAACGAGAGTGCTTGCCCTGCTCAACGAACCAAAACTGCAATTATAGGCTTACGTTGCAAACAAGCAAGGACCACGATTCTAATGGCAAATCTATCATGCCCCTCGGTAATTGTACATTGAGACAAGTAAAAACATGTTAAAATCGCTGAGAAAATTTTCAAATGTTTCATCTCATCGCACAATGTGCAAATGGATAAGTGATATTTGAATGGAAAGCAATGTTCTCTCATAATGGAAAAAAAAACATTTAAATTATAATTTATGACGCATATGTATCTTAAGATAGCCTCAATAACGAGCTGGTGTGGGACTTGTGTAGTGCCATTGTGTAGGAACAAATGCGCCGTCTTTTTAATAAAAGTTCTCACAATACTGTACGATTGTGACCTTGCCTTACAGAAATTGAGATCTTCTATTACTCTTCCATATCATGTTGATGAAGTTTTGCAGCAAGCATACACAATAATGAGTTGCAAACCTGCAATGAAAATGTTGACTGTCTATTTTATCTACTGCAGAACAAACAGAGTGTCATTATTTTTCTCCTGCAACAAAACAAGACATTAAAGAAAAACATACAAGCACAAAGCCCTTGTCGCTGGAACATCTCTGTGATGTAGTGTACATACAATACCTGGAACAGGTTATGAAATCAGAGTAACGAAAATAATTATATGCCTTTCCACATGATTGTAGTTATATATGAAACTCACGTATAGGAATGCCTACTAAATTATGCATTATGTCTGCATAATCAATGTACTGAATGTAAAACTCTCCACAGACTTTTAAAATTGGAAATATACTATATCCTTTAATTCTCCTCCATATGAATACCAATAACAAATTTATAATATATTTTGCATTATATACATTTAAAACGATATAACAGTCGCATTGAGTTGCTAACCTACGACCTCGTATTTTAGAAGAATATTGCGGACCTGCTTGTGCACTTAATGTAACACAAAGGGAAATAATAGTGAAATTTCAATATACAATTGATTTTCGATTTTAAGTCAAGCAACACTTACACTGGGTGATGGTATTGTGACATGATCACAAAACAGGGCCAAAATGGATTATTTTGGGCTATCCGATGGAAGTCAAACCCAACTCTGACAGCAATGAATGTAAGTCCCACAAAATATTCAGTGTCATTTGACTATATTGATTAATAAGAAATGAAATAAGTTATGTTGATCATGATGACATCATAATACTGTATAGTACGTACCCGCGAGCATAATGTTTAAGTAGTTTAAAAAAGTTAAAGGTAGCTTTTAGTTTTATACAGTATGCTTTAAAGTGTAAATCATGTAATTGCTCGTTTCATACAAGAATTATTTGTAGTCTGTCAGGAAGATCAAGTTGTTTTTCCTTAATTCTCACAATCAGTAGTTATACAGCCTTACTGAAATGAGGCCTGTTCTTGCCTATCTAGGTAAGTGATCTTCTCTAGCAAATGGTTTTGTGGCTCTACCTTTTCCTTTCATTCCTATTAGATGCACTAATTTATGCCAGGACTGGACCCACATCTGCCATTCCCACTTCTTGAATGATCCTTCGAGAAATTTGTCAATATAGCCTGTGACTTGGGGGACAGCATTAAAATGAGAGCTGCATGTCGATCGTGCGTAATTTTCTACGAATTATTATTGATGTAACATATTATAGAGTTGAGGCCAAGTTCACGTAACATCTGTAGTCTACACGGAGCCTGAAGTTATTCAGACATGTATACAGTTTATTGTGGCGCTATTTGCATCACGCATGAAAATGATGTATTTTCAACAAAACATCTTGAGCAACACCAAGTTTTCAATAATATTTATGAAGGAGCCTGGATTTTCAATGCTACAAGTGGTCTCTGAATGACTTTATTGTACTAACCACATGTTAGCAACATTACGTTGCATAATGGTACGCGTTATGAATGGGTGAATATTAATGAGGCCGTACCCCTTGTAATAGTAGCTTCTGTTGTGCTATATAGATGGGCTATGAATATACAACAAACACACCTGACCCCTACTTATAACGCTGGCACTTCAAGGGCTCTAAGTGACTGTAATAGTAGTTCGTTTTAAAATGAAGTTACTACCGTGTTTTTTGCTCCTCATTTTTTGCCAACTTGCATCAGCAGAAAATGGGACCGAACCTGGCAACAACCGATTTCGTAGGCAAGGTATAAATTATTCTAACCTTTTTTTTCCTTATGCATTTTTGAATTTTAGAGAAAATTTCTTACTATTTTTTTATTTTCCAGACATTGTATTTCCCGACGATGAGAGACTAGGAGGCGCAAGCTGCACCACATATCAAGGAGGAAGAGGAGTATGTCGCCCAGCATCCCAATGCAGGTTGCATCCACGCACTCGCCGAAATATATGTCACTATCGTGCCAGAGATCCAATAATTTGCTGCCCCGATTCACGAAGTATGCTCACCCTACACAGAGTCCTTTTTGTATTATTTTATTCTAGTATATGGAGGCGAATCAGACACATTCACTAGTCACTCTCTCTACTCGTCACTTCCACAGACAGGGTCACTCTACCAGCTGATTGTGGTCGAGCTAATACAGCGATGGTCTACAATGACGTTTCCATTGCCATGTCAAAGAAGCGCAGTCTTGTCGATTACATAAACCCGCATGTGATCGGAGGAAGAACCTCTCAAGTGTCTGGATGGCCCTGGATGGTAAGTTTTGAAGCATTATTTTTGTTTATGATGGTTTTTATTCGAGTTATTCTTCCACAGAAATATACTTGAAATAAGGCGGTTGTAACAGAGGGCGGGGTAGATTGTAGCACTATGTCTTAAGGGGAGAATGTAATATGGAAGAACAATATTTACACCCACTCATCTTCTCGACAACATATTGTCTCATAGCCTACTTGATCCACCTAGATTCCTATTTATCTCTCGATACACTGGAATTTTATCCAGCAGGTAGGTATTACAAGAAAATGGATTTTTATTCATATAAATTTCCGACAAACTGGATATAAGCTGAAGAGGTTTTATTGCACAAATTAATAACTATTTCCACTCTCAATATCCTGTGAGATAATTATGTATCTAAAGCTGTAACATCCGGTAACATCTGCACACAGCAGGCTTGGACTTTCTCCCATGATTTTACCATGTTACAACCTACCCCAAGGAAGTTGTTACAACCGTACCCATTGTGTGTTGTCTTGTAGATATGCTTACTACTTTTTAAGTGTGCACATTATTTGTTCATCCGCATATACCGTCGATGTTACCCCACGAAAGGAACATTTTCGCATGATACCAAGGGCAATTCAATAACACTTAGCAGAGGTATCTTTGTTCCATATAACTAATTACAGTGCAACATAGCACTTTCTGATCAAATTGTGTGCAGTTAGAAGTTCAGTATTTTTTTAGGTTGTCATGAGGTTTAAAAAAAATCTTTATTATTGACACCTGCTCATTTTCAGGCAGCTGTTGGAACATACCAGAGAGAGAAGAGAAGATTTCGCTTCTTCTGTGGTGGAGCATTAATACACCCCCGTTACGTTCTTACAGCGGCCCATTGCATTCAGGAGTAAGTTATTACCTTGGCTTCTCTTCATTTTGCAACTTTTGCATCACCTTCATATCACATGTTCAAGTATTTTGAATCATACGCAAAAAAATGAGTTCCATTAACCATTCATTGATGTTAGGTCACCAACTTATGTCCGACTTGGAGATCACAACCTGCACAACAATCGGGACGGTGCCCGACCTATTAATGTGAGGATTCAAGAGAGTGTACAGCACGAGCATTACAATTACCCTTCGCTCTATTACGACATAGCGCTTATTCGCCTAAGTAGAAATGTTTATTCGAACTACCACATACGCCCGATATGTCTGCCTCCACCTGACCTGGGGGACATGGAAGGCCAGTGGACAGTCCTCACAGGATGGGGATACACTTCTGCATACGGTATTAGTTATTAGATAATTATATTGTTTTAATTATTCCAAACAATGCAAATATTGCCTGCAATATTATAGGTGACCCAAGCGACACTCTTCAGCAAGTGGAGCTGCAAGTATTGAAACAGCAAAGTTGCCGAGAGAGGTACAAGGACAAGCCAGAAGTGGCTTACAACTTTCCGGATGGTATTGTGGACACACAGTTGTGCGCAGCTGTTGAGGAAGGAGGAAAGGATGCTTGCTCGGTACGGTACTGGTGACATTGCATGCGCACTATGACATTTTTATTAACTTTGATACCATTTTTGTAGGGCGATTCTGGGGGACCATTGACGGCCATGAGACAGAGCAATGGGAGATACATGGAGGTAGGGATCGTGTCTGCTGGACTAGGTTGTGGATATAAAGAATTTCCAGGTGTGTACACTCGAGTGTCCCGTTTCATCAACTGGATCATGGCAAACATGAAGCCTTGAAGAACCTGACGAGTCAACTTGCCAATATGAATGAAGCTATCGTGTGAAAATAAAGGCAAACAGCATGAAATATTTGGCATTATCATTTTTGATGACGTCCATTGCCTCATAATCGTCTATTGAAATTGTTTCTCAAAATTTTCAGGTCTGATTATTCTCTGTAATTTTTACAACGAAACACCAGAGTCTTTTTTGATTCAGAAAGGTATCCTGCAGCTATTGTATCAAGCTGATTGTAACACATTTTCCAAACACACTGTATATGTAAAGGCCGCCCTAATCTGACTTTAGGGCATCGTAATGTTCAGGCAGCAGCACAACTGCACAGGGCTTGGGAGAATTTTTCACAGCCTAGTGGATGCTTTGGAAACAATGAGTGCGATAACACGATCTGCTGCTTTCGGTTAAAGCTGATTGATTGAGTGAAAATCAGCCAGAGTATCTAAGGCTATCTTCTACAGAAGATGGACAGGTAGAGAGGGAGAAGAACAGTGTTTGTCTTGGTGTGTCTCCTATACGGTCTCCTACCTAACCAGTAACATATATGTCTAGATTGGTAGACATACTGTATATCAGTAATGTGCAGTATTTAGCTACCACATGATAAAACACAATAAGTTCCTGACAATAGTCACCTAATCATTAGTGTTCTGCTGCGAGAATAATGACATGACGATGAATCAGGTGGTAAGAAAAAAAGAAGTTGTGAACATTCCGCTACAATGTAATGCTTGGCGATAAATGGAAGTCGGATGTGAATAAATAGGTAAAAGAACAGCCGTGTTACGTACAAAGTACTTCGATCTGACAGTATTTTTCACTGGACACCACCCGGATGAATTTGCAGGCAAATTATATAATTTCAAGATAAAAGAAAGCAATAAAATTACTCCCCCATGAAATCCTACAATACGTTTGATATAATAATAATATTATTTATTTTACGATAGGTACCTACGACAGGGGACACAATAGACAGTATAGCAGATATAGACACGGTGACAATGAGTTTGGCTGAATCAATGGCATTTTACCAATCTGCACTGGGTGAGTCGTGACGAAGCCATACCTTCCCTTCGCGCACGTTCAATCTGAACCCCCTGATAAAAGTGTCGTTACGATGCATTGTCACATTCATCCGCCGATATTCTTCTATGGCTTTCCGAACTCTGACGACTGCAGGCCCCATTCCCATGATAGAAAGTAGTAGTCGGAGAAGCAATGAGTGAATTGGGATGGTGTTTGTTGTTGGGATTTGGCGTGTTGATCACCGTTCAAGGAAAAAATGATCCAGGTAGGATTCGTGTGTGTCATCCGGACGTGAACTCGGGACAAGATAGTGATAACAGATAAGCAATCACAACTTATCTATACTGTGCCATATTGCTTTTACGTGTCCAGAAATTCAGTTGCCATGTCTTCCCCGATATTGCAACCGATAAGGAAACTTATATGGAGTTCCTATGTGGAGTTCGTGCCCTCAAGTTCTCTAACCCATACGACATGTACGCAACCAACCTTAGTCTGGCTAAGCCTCATTCTGAAAATGCCAGCGAAGGCCTCCACTAATTATTATAAATTTTAAAACAAATTGAGAATTGAAATGTTGATTGATCAGTCATATCTGACTTTGACGTATGAGTGTTTGAAGATTGCAGGCTGCATCAGCACTTACATGGGGATTATTCTTTTCAAAGGCTGTAATTTATGCGTCACAATACTAAATTGACCATTGGAAAGAAAATGTTATAGGCTGCACTGGACAATGCCCAGTACAATTTCTACTAAAATGTGACTTTGATAGTTCTGGATTTCAAGTCTTCAATTTTTGTTTTAGTATATAATATTTGAGGCATTATTGAGGGTTTCTTTCATAATAATTTGAGGTTCAATTATGTTCAAGTGACACTGGTTATGTAGGTTTCTTTGTTCAATGTGACAATCCAGATCTTCACACTGACAGACTGCGCACATTGCCATTAGTTATTGTACTAAGCATAATCCCATGTTTACTCTGATAGTACATAAGCGAGTACTATATGCAATATTGTTCCGGTTATCTACATTGCAGCATTGAGCTGTCTCTGTTTTCAATGAGCTGTGCTTGTTAACTGCATCAGTGAAACAATGGGTTTTTCTGCAGCCTGGTACTTTACACTGGGATAAAGTATTGTTGAAGTATTCAAAGCATTTGAAAGTGACGTCAAGATCATGGGACAAATCACCTGATAGAAATAAGATTGTCTCTGCTGACAGCCAGCAGCCAGACAGTCATTGTCTCCATGTCTGGTCAAACCTTCAACATTTCCCACTTAATTTAGGTGTCCACACACCAAAATAATAACAGCATGTAGTTCCTGGCATTACTGTCGTTTTTGGGCTAATTATCCCTGCATGACAGTCATGTGATCATTTAATCCTACGTATTATCGACTTCTCGTAACACTTTTTATTGATTAACCATGATGTACATATAGTGAATGAAAATCATTAGAGCTGGATTTTTGTCACCATGTAGTGTAATCTCAACACAAATCAAACTTGAAGTCTAGGTTCATATTGCTTATTATTTTATTCTTGAAGAAAACTCATCTGACCGGGCGAGAGTGTTGAATATGTGGTCTGCATGTAATGTGTCCACACTTTATATACTGGCCTGATGTTGAATTTCCTCTCTTTTTTCAGCGGTTATACTTCCCCAAGAATGCGGACGATCGATATACGCGCCATCTCCAAGAACAAAACGAGAATTACTTGGATTTAGGGGTTGGACATGCTAATATAAACACACGTGAATAAGAATGTTGGATATTCCATTGGTGCAAACTTTTAGTTTGATGGGTCATTCCATGTCAATACAGACAAGTTGGAGTCTCGATCATATCAGAATTTTATATTTAAAAAAATCATGTGGTACACACATATGAGCTGTTGCTAAAAGTCAGGGGGAATGATACGGAAGCCCTGAGGGGCATGCGTGTTACAATAAGAACTCTACAGGAAATAAATTGTCAGTCCTTGGCTCCATTGTTGACGAAAGACGTTGCCATATCTCCTTGTGATTTTCATCTGGGTCGCTCTAATTTTGTTTTTAGCAACGCCGCATATGTATGCACGTACATGATTTTTTAATATCAAATTCTGAGATGGTCGAGCCACCAACTTGTCTGTATTGACATGGAATGGCCCTGATAATATTAATAATAATTGTGGATTAGACAGAGGTATGCTGTTGTATACGTCCAACACTATGCACTGAATTCAAAATACATAAATAGGGCCTATACTTCATGCAACTTCGAGCTACTGGAAAAATTAAGCATCGCAAATGATAATATTTAATATTCCAAATATTTGTAAGGTAATTCAAAATTACAGACAAAATGTATTTGTGAAACCATAATTTATTAAGAATATTTTTCATATAGTTGCTTGCTTTGGGAGGAATATTGACAAAAATTAAGTTTAAGACTTAACATGGAGAGTAATCAGAGAGATATTATTCATATGAAGGTTTGAAGCCTGAGGACTACATTATCACCCATGTTTTCTCATGGGGAACTGTAATTTCTCCTTAATGAAGCTGGCCAAAAGGTCAGCACGTATAGATCAAGGACAGCATTACACAATACCTAATGCAGCTTTGTCATATACTGTAAACATAATTCTTCTGCAAATCAGAGTGAACAACTGAAATAGTCAGTAAAGCATTACGAAAAAAAAATCTTAGATCAAATCTGAACGATGATGAGGTTCTACATAAAAATAAAATTAAAAATAAAATGTTTCTGCACATGCCTATGAATAATTCAACGTGTTTGCAAACATTGATTGCCGAATCTCCACGAGAAATATTATTGAGACGCTTTAATGTTAGAAGCACACTGAAAGTTACAAATAATATTCAGGGTGTTATTCTGCCAAAGGTGACAGTCCTTGGGTAGAACTGACAGATTAGTCGCCCCTGGCAATCTTGAAGTGCAGTAATGTTTTATTCCGTTCAATTGTTGAAAATTTAATTTTGTAAATGGCGTAAGACAAAATACATTCCTCACATACGGTACCTGAGCAGCTCAGAGTGAGAAAATAAACTTCAAGAATCGAATGAGCTCCACCTGCACTGAAATATGGCCGCTATTTTCTTTACAAAGGCAGGAGTGACCAATCCATAAATTCTCCCCCAGTTCTCTCTCTCTCTCTCTCTCTCTCTCTCTCTCTCTCTCTCTCTCTCTCTCGGACCGTCTCCTTAGACAAAGCAACAATATGCACACGTGTTAGAGGAAGGCTATTATTCACAATGGAATATCCAACAAAAGGACACGAAATGGAAGAATCGCTATCACATTAGCTTGACCAATAGCTGTTTCTGATTTCTTTAGTTGTTGGAGGCGTAGCAGCTGATCCAGACGCCTGGCCTTGGATGGTAAAGTAGTCACATCGTTAATTACTCATTTTAAGTGCTGTGTCTCCTGGCATGAAACCAATTATCACACAACAAAGTAAAATATTACAGTACATAACACTATATGGAACACGATATTTGTCCATGGAAATTCATCGTCATATTCGTGTCCCTTATAGGTCACAAGTAACTCATAATGACCATTCATTTTGTCTTTGATTTGTTTTTGACCTCGGGGCAGTCAAAACACAAAAATCCTCAAATATAGCAGTTTTTTTCCCAATCAAGTGGGCCTGAATGTTGATAGACCATCTCGGATTTTTGTGAAAATAATAACAGCTGTACACACCTATTCGATAACACTGCATATCAAGTTTCAGCCAAATTGCTAAATACCGTGGGGAGGGAAAAAATCACGAAACTTTGAAAAATTGGCCTTTTTTGGATAATTGTTCGGTTATTGGAAGTGGTCAACATCCAATCAACATATACATCGAATGGGAGAGAAACGCTGGTGGAATGCGCCTATGGAATTGGTTTTTCTGAAAAATGCACATGATTGTGTGGCATGTCATCAGTCGCATGTCCAAGAATTTGGCTCCATTAAAATTAATTGTAATTCGGCAAACATATCTGTTATTTTCTCACGAGACATGCATGACCTAGGATTGAAACTGAACGTATTGAATCTTGTGTGAGTCACAACTTCTGCCACCAAATATGGCTGTTCTTACGCAAATACATCACTAATTTTTGGGGGGTCTAAACACTAGGACATGTTATACTGAGCATATGACCGCTGGAATGCCATATAATGTTGTTCTGAGTGCATTTTCGAAAGAAAATAAATAATTCCATAGACGCATTCTACTCGTTTCTCTTTCATTTGACGTTGATTGGGTTTTGACCACTTCCAATAACCGAAAAAATTATCCACTTGATTGGGAAAAACATGCTATATTTGAGGATTTTTGTTCTTTGACTGCCCCGAGGTCAAAAACAAATCAAAGACAAAAGGAATGCCCATGTGTTACTTGTTACCTAAAGAACACGAATATGACGATGAATTTCCATGTACAAAAGAAAGTCAAATTTTGTTGCCTAAGTGTAATCATTCAATTAGTTAAACATTTACTTAATCCTTACTATGGCAAAAGTGAGCGTACCGTACTAATGTGTCCACTCTTAGAGCAAAGTTGTCCAGATCTATTCATATTAATGAATATTTTTTTATAAAGAACAAAGCATTCGTTTTATGCTAGGAGCCACACAACTACAGTAGTAGTAGTATAGTAGTAGTAGTAGTAGTAGTAGTAGTAGTAGTAGTAGTAGTAGTAGTAGTAGTAGTAGTAGTAGTAGTATAGTAGTCCTTTTTGCTACTATACTTAAGTTTTCATACAAAGGTATAGGGCTATAGGCTCTACGTGTCAGTAAATCGAGCGAAATAGAGCTTGTTGTAGTACACTCTATTTCGGCTAGGTTCACTCTGAAATCATGCTGTGATTCTATTCTAGGCAGCGTTAGGAAAACTAAACAAGGACGGAGTACCTACCTTCTTCTGCGGAGGAGCCTTGTTTCACAAGAGATACGTCCTCACGGCCGCTCACTGCGTCCCAGAGTGAGTACGTATTTTGTTTATTAAATACTATCTCAACTATTACACCAATACTTTTACCATGTACAGTACACTCCTTTGCAGCATGATATTCTGCCTATTACTGTGTGGACTCCTTCGTGACATAATTATATCTGTCTTTTTTGTGTGTGCTCTTGCTTTTTGTAAGGAAGCCCACGTTTGTTCGACTTGGTGAAACCAATCTCAACCCCGCGCATAAGAATATCGCCACCGACGCAGAGGTCGAGGAAATCATATCCCATCCCTGGTATAGTTACCCTTCTCTCTACCATGATATTGCGCTGATACGACTCACGGCGGACGTCTCTTTTACAAGACAAGTCAGACCTATTTGCCTGCCTCCTGCGGATCTGAAAAGTCTCGAGACTCAATGGGCGTCGCTCACAGGATGGGGTTACACGTCTTTCGGTACGTAGCAATTAGATCGACAACTCATCCTACAAAATATGTCCAAGGGAATACCATCCTGAAATGATCACGATTTGGCCTAATGTTACACGTAATATTTTTGGGGGGAGAAACTTATTGTTGCTGAATTGTTGGACGTCAATGAGGCTATTACAGACGGTACTGCATTCTATTAAATTAATAATATGCAGGTAAATTTCTCGGCAGTTGGTGATGCTAGCGACACGCTTCAAGAAGTGGAGGTACAAATAATAAGGCACGCTGAGTGCTTCAAAGACTACGATGGTGTTCCTCAAGTGGCTCTCAACTTCCCCAATGGCATCTTGAAGACGCATTTGTGCGCGTCGGTTCCAGGAGGCGGAAAAGACGCGTGTCAGGTAATTATTAAGAAATTTTTCTCAGTGTCGCATAAAACCTGCTACAATTGCAATCTTCATCCGATAGGGTGACTCAGGAGGACCTCTGCAGTTTCAAAAGCTGAGTAGAGACCCGTTTATGTTGGTAGGAGTAGTGTCTGGAGGACTTGGGTGTGGCTTCGAGAATTTCCCTGGAGTTTATACGAAAGTGACCGAATACCTAGCCTGGATCTTGGCAAATATGGAGGCATAAAAATGTACATTAAAACAGAGTACTGGTATTAATTTTTATTGCTGATCTATCAATGGATAGTGTTTGATACAAAAAAGAGCCATATTTCCACCTCAATAATGAGGACTGTTTCATTTCAGTAATCGCCAGTTTAAGAAGACCAGAGTAAACTATTATTTAACTGTTTAAGTTTGATTTCATCATCCAGCTCACTTGAGGAATTATTGCATTTACCTTTTTTATTGCATAAATGAATTCAAATTCCCAGCGCAGTATCTAGCGAGTGAATGATATTAGCATATTTTCCTGATCAATATTATGTAGATTACCTGTGTACATTATGGACATGAAAGACACAAGTAAAACAACTTCCATTCCTTTCTGGTATTACCAGATATTAGACTTTCAACTTTCAGGATATAGTTCTTGCTCCTCTTCCTTTCGCTGTACGTAATGCGGCTTGCAGAGAATTACAGTATCTCGAGCTAAGACAATGGGGAAAATATATTATTATTCAACTTATTTTAATATGTACTGTACTGTATAGTAATTATGCAGCATGTCAGGATACACCAACGGAGGAGATGACGGGAATATCCTTGGGAATATCTCCCCGATAACAATTATTGGCTTTGCTCGAATGAATCTTCAAAGCTTTTAAAAATCATTGTAACTTACTTGTCAACAAAGTGAATAGTCGTTGTTTTTCTCCAGAAATTGTCTCCTTGTTTTATCCTAGATACGAGCTATTTAAAACTCCTATATTTTTAAGAACTGTAAAAATAATCTACTTGTGACCGGAATGGATTAACATATAAAAGCCAGTGGGTAACAATCAAGTACAGTTTATTATTCGTCAGGGCGAGTGTGGGAGAGCAAAAGGCAATAGGTCAGGGATGGGAGATGACGACCAAACAAGTGGCCCCAGATACAGTCCGGAGCGCCAATATTATATAGCAAGAAAACCGCAAGGGCCGATAGGAGTTGGCAAGTTGTACTATATATGTACAAAAAAAGTCAAGTAACGGCCCTCGAAGTCAAAGAGATGGGTACATAAAATACGGTAATGCAATGCAGCATCGGAATGCAGTGAAATACAGGAAGTTATACATGTAGCAAGATCCGGTACTATCACATAATTACTCATGGCGTATAGTGCATTATGTAGGCTATGGAAGGTTTAAGAGGCAAGGTAAGTTATCGCTATTCCTCCTAAAGAAACAGAACATCGCATATGCATTATAAACCAAGCCATTAATATAATAATTATTTCATATTCGATCATTATATAAGTACATAATATCTGTTATTTCATTTAGTAGTTATTACGACCGTCACCAATTAGTATAGCAAGAGTGCAACTGTTCAATTTGAGCAATTGGTATCCACAAACGCGAATGATAACATCCATTTTTTGCATGCCAGACCTCCTTTGCAGACTTGGTAAGGGATGGATACACAACCTAATTATAATTAGCTAGTGATATAGGAATTAAAAGATATAACTGAATCCTAATAATTAGATTATAGTGCAAAAACGAAACAACAATAGGACATTTCTGATTACCCTGCATTAAATATTAAATGAAATTAATTTGTTGTGCAAAAATTACACCACACGCTGCCACACACTATCAAAATTATTTAATATCTCCTCATTCCTCTCAAGCTAATGATCTCAAGGGCATGATCAAGGGTATCTCCTCGGGCATGCTGTGGTCCAATATATTGTGCACACTCTGCATTTAGGTGATTCTACTCCACTGAATACATGCTGTCCTGATGTCTGGTCACTTCTCAAGGCTTTCTAAATATACTCCGCAAACAGTGGTTTATTTCCCTCTCGCTCAGCTAATAGCAAATGCAGCGAACAATAATTATTTCATATGGTCATGCAGCTCTATAAATAAGTCACTCGCAAGAATGACGAACACAAATATGTTTATGCCCCACACGACGTCTGCTTATCACAATTAAACATGTGCGACTTATTTCATATTTGAATTTGCTGTTGTGTATATCATAACTAGAGTCTAATAATGAACGAAGAGTCTTGTCTCATTATAAAGTGACGCATGTACAGCATGAAGATCTCACTTGCAGTAGTCATGAAGCCGTTTCAACTCTCTCTGATACTCGTACTCGGTTGCTGTGTGTTTGTTGCAGTGTCTTCTGATATGAAAATAATCCGCAGGCAAGGTATGGCAGTGCTTTCTCTTAATTACCCAACGCATTAGTGAAAACTCGGATTCTCATTATTTTGAAGTATACATATCAATTAATGCGCCATAACACCTTGATAGTATGTAAACATTAAGTGACGAATTCATTACTAACATTTTACAGCTTCTTCTGATTGTGGACGAGCAAATGAAGGCAACAACCGGAACATCCCTTTGTTCAGGAGAAGCCTTGCAGTTAACAACTCTATTACTCCTCAAATTGCAGGAGGAACATATTCCTCACCAAATCGTTGGCCTTGGATGGTAACCAAAAAAAATCCGCAATATTAAGCCCTCGTGTATAGCAATGTGTTCCAAGTTCGCCTGAGACAGAAGTATGCGTATATATTGGCATTGACGCTATAACAATTTACAAATATTGGTAATGATAACTCCGGATAGCACGCATTTTTTTTGAGCTGACAAGTTCGTACTATTCTGAGACATAAACGCATTTAAGTCTTACGAGGATTTAGTAATATTAATAATAACTCCACAGGCAGCACTGCTGGACTCTTCTCGTCGGCTAATTTGTGGAGGATCCCTCATAAGCCCTCGTTACGTCCTAACTGCTGCCCATTGCGTTCCACCTGCCTCGTAAGTTAATAACCGTTGGTTATTGCAGCAGATGAAATTTAGATAAGGCATTAGAATGCTGTACTTTCATAGGACTGGCAGACGCCCTTATGTTATTCGACTTGGTACAAATAACATCAGGCGGAGCCCAGATGGTTTGAAGTCGAGAGATGTGCGTGTTGAGAAATGGGTTTACAACAGACGTTTCCGTCAAGTTGCAACTGGTTACGACATCGCATTGGTCAAGATGAAAGAAAACGTGGAGTACACGAGGACAATAAGCCCTGTATGTCTTCCTACAAGACAGATGGGATCATTGGACAATCAACGTGTGGTGGCCACTGGGTGGGGAAGTATTCGAGGTACATGTACATTACGACATTATGTGTTGCAATAGTGGACGTCATTATGTGACTATAATGACCTGATTATTATGCTTAATTGCAATTGATATTCCAGCAAGAGGAAGGAACAGTGGAAACGCCCTTCAAGAAGTGAACATGATAGTAATTGGTGCTCAGCAATGTGGATATGGCTATTCCATATTGTGTGCCCGGGGTGAGAGGCTGGGAGGAGGAGTATGTAATGTAAGTGGCGTGATAAATAAGTGTGTCCTACACACACAATGATTCATTTCATTAGTGGCACATTTTTACAGGGTGATTCTGGAGGACCTTTAGTGTACAGAGATCGGTCGAGTGGGAGGTACACCGTAGTAGGAATTTCTTCTGCTTACAGCAGTGTTGGATGTGGAACGACTTCTTTATTCACCAGGGTTCAGAGCTACCTGAACATGATAGAGTCAACTGTGAAAAAGTAGAAATATTGTACAACAGTGCTAATTATTTATAACGTTATACTAGCTTGATAATACGATATCAATATTTCATGTAATACATGCTACATTTTGGTGCAAGTGGAAATCTAATATAAGTGTTATCTGTGGATTAATCATCGGGACCTGCATTAAGCAACATGTTTGCTTCGCTCGACTCTGTTGCAATAACATGTTGGGTTTAGTTCAGTTAAAACCACCTTTTTGAAAAACAACACGCTACTAGAATACAGGGAATTAGCCCACACATTTCAAAGAAAATGTAGTGACATTTCACCAGTGTCGTAAATATCTCACGTGAAATCGTCACCCGACTTCCTGCCTCTACCCCTATACATACTCTCATGCAGTCATCTAAAGCTTTCTTTATTCCCCTGATAAGGACTAGCTCGTGATTATAATAATTACTTGTATTATCGCGGGGATATCCGGAACTGAGAGAAGGAAGGAGTTCAGGTTGCTGACCTGGAAATGTATACACATTCAGAATCACACATATACACTCTGCTGCATGAGTATGTCAAAATACTGTACCCATGTAATATTTTACACTATTAAAATAATAATTTTCCACGGAATATAGAACCAATCGTGTGTGGGTTTTAATTAATAACTTCATCATACTAGATGTTACAATTCATACACTGTAACATTTTCCTATTCCGGTTATTTTGTCCGGACACCAAGGTGTATAATGGATCCTTTATACACCTTGCCGGACACGAAATTGCAACCAGTGGTATGTAAGGGTTAAAAATAAGTCGATAATAGGGCCATCTGACATCTGTGAGTAATAAACGTGAGTCAATAAAATATTGCGCAACGTCTAGCGGCTGTTGTTGTTGTCACAGGCAAACATGTATGTTATATCAGGGTACAATCTAATATATTCATGATGACAGCTGGTAAATAATGCGCAGCCCTAAAGAAACCTTACTCATGCTGTTAAACTTCTGAACTGTGAATAGACAACGAAACGTTCATGTTGCGGCAAGCACTCTTTTGCAATAACTGCTCAATAATGCAAATTCTGAAATGTCTGGCACGTGCTGGAAAGGGCATGAATACTACAATGAATTCAACCAGCTGCGGTCATATACGTAATAGTACTAACTTGTACTCGGACAGAAGATGTCAAGTACAGTATATATAGCACACGTGGTATTTCCCAGCAGTCCTCTCCTACAGCACCGTATAATATTCGCGTATTCTTATAAAAAGCAACAGAATCTATCCCAACTGGTCCGGTACAACGATTTGTAAACTACGACTCTATAAAGTCAGTAGCCACATATAAAAAAATGATTCGTGTTTCTTTGTGCCTAATAATGATATCAGCAATTTGCACCTTATCGGAAGCTAATTCCACGTGCTCGTACGACAGCACTGATCAGGATCAGGATAGGGTTCGAAGGCGTAAGTATTCCTGATTCACATTAACATTATATATATAATTAACTAATTGTTTTAATTGATCCTTATAAACAGAGTCGCTCACAGAAGACTGTGGTCTGACCACAACGTCCAGGTCACTAGATTTCGGTGAGATCGCATTAGAAAATGGCAGAAAACGTGCGGCAGTAGACAGCATCCATGCCCAGATTGTTGGAGGAAGAGTTACTACAGCTGGAGCCTGGCCATGGATGGTAGTGTGCTTAAAAAATCATGATTTATAATGACAATTACGAAGAATAATTTGGGCGATATGCTGAGTAAAAAAAACTTTGTTGCAATATGTGCTGTTCCAAAATATTCATAGTTCATGAAGATATTGTTTTTCATGATTTGCATTATATGTCTGCATTATACGTAAATGATACATGATACATGACGGAGAGTAATATTCATGAACCAATGCTTCACAGGCTATTGTAGGTCGTGTGGGTCGAGGTGTCTTCATCTTCACATGTGGAGGTTCTCTGATTAATTCGCGTTATGTTCTCACAGCTGCTCACTGCGTGCGTGGCAGGTAAGCCAATGTGTATACACTCTGCACTTCTCAATATTTGGATAAACACTTTTTTTCCTCTATCTCAAAAGTCCCAACTCAGTTCGACTCGCAGAACAAAACATTCGAAGTGCCAATGACCGACATTTCAACGTGGGAATAGAGCAGATCATTTCGAATCCTGGTTTCAACAGGAGAACACTGGTGAACGACATCGCACTTATTCGGCTTAACCGTAACGTCCCTACCACAGACTACGTAAGGCCCGTTTGCGTTCCCCAGGCAAATTATCCAAATCTTTTAGGAAGATCAGTGGTGGCAACAGGATGGGGCCGAAAATCTGAAGGTTAGTAG
The DNA here is from genome assembly GCA_000934665.2 of Catajapyx aquilonaris. Lineage (NCBI taxonomy): Eukaryota > Metazoa > Arthropoda > Diplura > Dicellurata > Japygidae > Catajapyx > Catajapyx aquilonaris. The sequence goes on from KZ538629.1 coordinate 33,347, forward strand.
TCACATAATGTTGGAACGTATTCTATACAAAACTGGACCTTTCATTTTGCAACCGAACTTCACGAGCAGATGTGAGTAAAATAAATACTTCAATATATTAATAATCCCCAGGTGGCAGGTCCAGTGCAAATCTTCGTGAGGTGGAAATGCAAGTTCTTCCATGCAGAAGGACACGAGGGAAGGTGATTTGTGCTGGAGACCCGGAAGGCGGAAAAGATAGCTGCCAAGTAAGTCAATATAACAAGGGCATCACTGAGTTTTTGACCCAAAAAATGTTGTGTCAACTCTGTAATTTCATTGCCTGCAGGGTGATTCAGGCGGGCCATTGGTGTACCGAGACCCCAATACAAACCGTTACAATCTTGTTGGAATAGTTTCTTATGGAATTGGCTGTGGAAGGAGGGGATTTCCAGGTGTTTACACCAGAGTTTCGGAATATTCCAGTTGGATCAATTCTAACATAAGAAGCTGAATATCCCGTAATCAAAAGAAGTACATGTTTTCATCATCCCAATGACCAAATATTGCGCAAATTAACTGATTGTACCTACTTTCGATAATATTAGTCAATAAAATGCCACAACTTATTACTGTTCACAATTATTCATCAGAATAATTTACTGTTAAATCGTCAATCTTCTTCACAAGTTACAATTATATCCCTGTTATATTCAGCGCCAATTTCTTACAAATTTTCCAATCCGAACTTATCTCTCCAGCCTAAAAAGATGCTGGGCTTAAGGTTTCCTTCGAACATATTCTAACTACTTTTATGCCTTCTAATAATATCATACAAACACTCTTAACCTGTTTTCAAACTACGTATTTCTCAGTTTATATACTGCAGGCTGCACATCAAGAATGACAACTTGAATGAGCGGAAAGTAGGAATGTAAAAAGTAAGGCAATAAGCACAACTATCACTGTTTATTATCTGCCAAAGAAAACAATCTCAGTTTACTTTCAACTAGGGGCTGTAATCACATTAGCATAATATTCAGGTGGTGGTAACCTCGGGTTATTCTTTCAGAAAAAGAAAGAGGGATTGCAGAAAATTTGCTGTTCTTTGTTAGCTGTTTGGTTGTAAGTGATAGTATCGCAGCACCTCCATGAGAGGCCCTCGCTCTTTGAAAACAACCCCAGAAGCTTATAATAAGTCTGTTTGTCCTCATATTTCTCATCCTGCCTTCCCATCATACTCCTCTCTGCTATATCAAACACATCATCGGGCTTATCGACACACCCAATCATAGGGTGTCTCAGGCTGAAGCACTTCATGCGACGACCGTCAAAGTATCTTGTACCAACTAATCTGCTGATGGTGTCATTGGCAGTCTTCAGGCAACGGTGGAACTTCGCATCGCAATTACAAGTATTCCTGAAATCATTCAAAATGTTCAAGTTCATGCAAACCTATCCGTCAGTTTTTAAAAAAAAGTACACTGCTGTCAAATCCCTTCCAAACTTTGCATTTTGTGACAAAAGTATGAAACTCGGTACATTCGTTCTTTGGGCACTTCAGTGCATATCTGGACGTGGGCCACGATCGGTGACACTATCGCATGTTGCACAGTCTGTTACATTTGTCAACTCCGTAAAAGTGACATCTGGCAGGGTCAGTCATCGTGGCCCCACGTCTAGACATGTTCAGAAATGTCCAAAGACCAATTATGGCGAGTTTCAGGTTTTTATCACCGAAGACAAAGTCCGAAAGGTATGCTGCACCTGGTAGATATGGCAACCCTGCGAAATGGTTCGGCCATCGCGGCTCCACGTCCAGATATCCTCGGAAGTGTCCAAAGAACGAGTGTACAGAGTTTTATACTTTTGTCACAAAATGCAACCTGGACTATCAGGCATCAGGGGTTACTTAACAAAAAATTAATTCTTGAGCTACCAAATGTTCAAGCAGGAAATGTTCTCAGTTTCACCAAATGTTTCAGCAGTGAAAAATATGAAAACCTTGTAATTCACAACGTTTGTTATAATTGTACTGATAGCGAACGATGGACCAACTTACATGGCGTACAGCTCCTTGTTGCAAACACGTCCCTCACAATCATCCTGATCAATTGTATCCTCACACATGTCATGCTTGCGACAACACTTGTCAGCTTTCGCAAAAATTCCTGTACTCAGTCCAGTCAGCTTCTTGGCCTCGTTTATTTCTCCGCACCACTTTGTTCCTTCCAATAATAATAATAATAATAATAATAATAATAATAATAATAATAATAATAATAATAATAATAATAATGTAGAAGGATGCACTCGTTGGAAAAGTGACAAAAATGCTTATTACTGTCACTTTTCCAGCCGGAAAAGGTTTCCTGGCTCCGGTGCAAGAGACCCTGAGCTAAAATTCGAAACCTGCCTGGAAAGTATAGCTGCCAGTTTTTTCTCTCGAAAAGTTGCACCCAGTCCAATCTGGTGGGAACCTTTTTGGTGGTTTCCATTTCATTCATGTAAATGCAAATGTCCTCCAGAATAGTCTTCATCCTCTCCACAGCCACCGTTTCATCCTGCGGTTTCACGATATCTCCCACGATTGGCTTGAGATAAGGAATGTATTCGATGTAATCTTTGGAGCAATCCACTGGCACTGGTTCCTTTTTCTTCTTTGCTCCATCTGATGAGGGTTCCAACTGGGTGAAGGTCGGGATGGGCAAGATGACCGACACCAGCACTAGGACGACGGCCGGTAAAAACTGCATGGCGCCCAGTTGAAAACACCACCGACAACCTGGTCCCAACTTGCACTCCACCAATACGTCACATACTGCAAGCTTTTCATTTGCCTCTAGGTTCAGGTTATTACTTTGTGATAAGGGGTATACACGTATAAAGGAAACACCGTAGAGAAACAATGCATTGCGAAGCGATAGTGTGCTTACAACGCAAGTCGGGTGTCGTCATTATAAATCATGTACTTCTGAATAATTTCCTATTTATTGTAATAATAAATAATTATTATTGAATTGTTACCTGAAATATTTTTGCTGGCGCAGTTATCCTACACTATCGTTCAATTTTCATTATTTAAGTGAAAATTGAGCATTTCCGTCAATTTATTCCAGTGGACATTTTCCATTTAACCTGGATTTAAATAAGTGGAAAATGAACTACACGATACGGTTACAGTTTACTAACCGATATAATCCTATGATCAGATATACCACAGGAATTTACAGTATCGGATAATCATGACTGTTCAATGGTTTTCATGATTCTTTGTAGTATTAAAGTGCCTATTCAGTTTCCTTCGATTGTATGGATACAATCATGCATAAACCTTTTGAAGTCGTTATGAAAACATTGCCCTTCCTTACCCTAGGATGATGTACGATACTCGTTAATATTTTACGCGGCGGTGTAAGTTTTGTTCTTTTAGACCATGAACGTTACAAGTACATTGATTAGGATGTCATTATTTCCTGGGTGTAGAATAAGTCAAAATAGAATCCCAACCAGCAGGAAACCAGATGAAGTTCTCCCCAGGGATGGAAAAAGTACCGCTTCCTTCCAAGAAGCGCTTCTTTTTTCCATGTGCAGGGATAGAAAAAGAACCGCTTACCGCCCAAAGAAGCGGTTCTTTTTCCATCCCTGGTTCTCCCTCAAACGTTGCCCGTATTATTACGGAACACTTTGTGTTACACTTCATGCATCTGATTTTGAACAAATCCTGCAAAGTGGCATAACTGTACCGGACACATGAATAGTTTTCCTCCTCCACCGAAGGGCAATGTGACAACGACAAATGGCTCCATTCCAGTATAGGAAACGTCCAATCCCCGTGATCCAAGCTGCGATGGAGCCATGGTCAGCCCCAACTGACGTACAACATGCGATAAGCAGTTAAACGGTGTAAGGACAACATGGTGGACCTGAGGGAGTCACTGGCTTTGAGGATTGCCTTCCTCGGGGTGGTGATGGCATGGTCAACGGACAAGGAGGCGAATTCGCTTCTGGACGACACGTGGGAGGTTGCCAGGTGCACTTTAGAAGACAAATTAGTGGACTGGGTCGCCACGAAGCTCTTCGGAGTCATGAACGTCCCGCCCAATATGCCCACCAAGATCGGATTTGTGTACGAGTTTTGCACGTTCATGGATCTCATGAAGAAGGAAGGTCTGGCCTCTTTCAGATCAGATTGGATCTCGCTCGTGGAAGGAGCTGAGGATGGAAAATATACTTTCCCAGGTTAGCGGCTAATATACTTTTTGAATCGGCTTAATGTATTGGTACATCCTCACGGTATACTGCTGTCACTTTCAGAGAGAAAGTGTTAGTAATAGCAATAGCTGTAGTATTTAATCTGCATACGCATATTCTAACAGAGGTTTTTTTTTCCTTTTTCAAAATGGAAGGTACAAAATGGTGTGGAGAAACGAACATTCCCAAGTCATTTGACGAAATTGCGCCTGCCCCTTTTAACAAAGCCGACGTTTGCTGCCGAGAGCACCACAAATGCATGGAAGTCTTGGTATCTGGCAGATGCAAGCATGGAATCTGCAACACCAATCCGTACACCATGTAAGAAGTCTGTAGTCATGTTTTCTATTTGGTTTATTGTTACGACCAGCAATCCTGTATGCATACAGGAGGCACTGCTCTTGTGATCAAGAATTTCACGCCTGTCTGAAAAACACCAATAAGGATCTCATTAGTTTATTTGTGGCGATCCGTTTTTTCGACGGGATTCATCTGCAATGCTTCATGAAATCCAAGGTTAAAATCGGCTGCAACGAAACGTAAGTCCCAAATCCCTCCTATGTAAATCCATTTCTTCTGTACTTGTAACACTTTTTTTCCAGGGAGAAACATGAGTGCTGCTCGAATTACGTGTATAACCAAACGGCACCGGAGAAGTATCAGATATACTGCAATCCATCTTTCAGAGGCCATCTCAACGAGGAACACCATAACGTCCAACACCACCCCTACTTTTAAGACTGCAAATAAAAGCCCTAGAAAAAAAATACCCTGCTATTATACCAGCTCACTTGTCACATCAAAGCGGCAAAGTTCAATATGATGATGCTGCAATAATCTTGTGTCTTTCATTCCTAAACAGAGCTGTAGTGTACTTGTTTTTTCATCATAACATACTGTACAAGCCTATGCGAATACAGGTCAGGTCGAGCTACATATGGCTATGGACCCATTCAAGCGCAAGATTTCTGCGTCGTTCATTCCAGCAGCCAGCAATATTGAAAGCAACAATCATTGCCTCATTTAAATATGGGAAGTGCTCCATACTTAACACAAATTGGAATTAATTATTTTAATATGTAAATTGATGCAGTTCATATTATTAAGTGGAAAACCACATAATAAAACTTTGATGGTCACAAAATATTTCGTTCGCGTCAAAGTCCACCGGTATTTTTTTTTAAACCCGTGCAGTCCTTATAAAACGAGTTGTAAATCGAGCACAATGGTGGTTATACACTCACTGCTATTGTATGCGGATCTTTTGTTCACTCGGCATTGAAAGTAAATTTTACAAGCAAAGCCTCTCTCTCTCTCTCTGTTGCGATAATCTGCCAATAACTTGCTTTACACCCGTTGTGGCATAGGCGATAACACAACGGGATAGTTTCCGATCAGGTATGAGTGAACGGACAAGGTTGGTCTTTCTAGGACTGGTCTTCACTGCGGTTTCAAATCTAGGAGAAGCGCATGTGTTTATAGAAGAAGGTAAATTGACAACTTTTGATGTATCTATACTCGTAATAAAAATTTTCCTGCCATAATATTTTAGCTATTTTGTCTGTTCAAGGTTGGAAAGTGTCGCTGCCTAAATTTTGTGGGAAAGCAAACAATGACAATTCAGAAGGTCGCATAAGTCTTGGAGGTCGAGAGGCTGACGTCCATTCGTGGCCATGGATGGTAAATACCGTTTAATTATTTCACAAAATGTATGAAATGTACGTATTATTTTAACAGTTGCAATTCTCTGGTTGCAGGTTGCTTTGTACGCTAAGGTTAAAGAAAACTTTGAGTTTTCTTGCGGTGGGGTCTTGATAAGTCCTCATTACGTCTTAACCGCCGCTCACTGCCTGTCACAGTAAGTTATTTCACATTAAAACTCACATTAAATTGTGTGCTGTTTTGGACAACTGAGAAAATGCCAGAATCACATTTTGGTCAAAATTGAGAAAGCTTTTTGATTGATTACTTTATAGGTCTAAAAGCTATTAAAGACAAGAAATGTTAAAGGTTTTTTCTGTAACACTTTACCTCTAGGCCTCTCGCATATGTGCAGTTTGGAGGCCACACACTGCACACTCACACACCTAGAGCCATACCCATGGTCTTAGGGGTTGAAAGCGTAATACCCCATCCGGATTACACCGAAGATGACCTGCACAACAACGACCTAGGCCTCGTTCGCTTAGCCAAAGAAATTCTCCTGCAGGATAAAATACATGTCGTGTGCCTGCCGACATCAAGTTTAGGAACAATGGAAGGAAAGCGAGCCGTGGCAACCGGCTGGGCAGACAATCATATAAGTAAGTGATCACTGTCACATATCATCTCAGTCAGTAGCAATAATTATTACTCTTTAAACAGGTTCAGGAAGTGACGCACTGCAACAAATTCAACTGAAAATAATTAGCAACAACATATGTCGGAAGAGGTATCCCTTCTTGCTGGAATCCACCATGTGCGGAACAGTCATGGGAGGAAAAGGAAGCGAATGTTACGTAAGAGTACTAGATGCCAGGCCAAACTTTTGGTCTAAGTAATTATTGATTAATGTACATGCGGTTTGTATTGCTTTCAGGTTGATTCTGGAGGACCTGTAGTTTTCAAAAATCCAAGAAGTGGTCGCTATATGCTGATTGGCATAGTCTCAGGAGGAATCGGGTGTGCAGCTTCAGAAAGCACAGGGGTATTCGTGAGGGTATCCAGACATATAGGCTGGCTTAAGAGTAATGTAAGGCATTAATACAATCCTGCATTTATAACCAATTTTATGTTCTACATGCTGTCCTGCATTAGACATTGTATAGTATGAATATATTTGGAGTAAAGGTGATTTTTTTACCATATTCATATTAATTGCTGTGTCTGAACTTGTCCCATCCTCCCCTTTAGTGCGGACTGACATTTACTAATCTACGATTCTACGGTACTGTACGTCTCCTCCAATCACCAAATTCCTCTGATCAAATGTGTGTTATTTAAGAATTTTAAGCTTATGCAAAATTATTGACATTGATCCACAAAGCTGCTGTGATTGTTAAGTATCAGTACTTCAAAACAAAAGCAAAATTAATACATTACATAATTATGGTGAGGGAAGAAATGTTCATGCAACCTGCACATGATGATCAGCTAACTGAAGAGTTCTGAAGAAATTCATGATTATGTATATGGATGGTTTGAAGTCATCCTTAGCATCTGACAATGCTTCGACGTCACCTGCTGCCAAATGTACATGCCATTTTCAGAAAGGTCAAAGCTATAATGGCAAATACTTACATGCAATGGGAAGCAGCTGTAAAACTAATTGCAGCTGGAATGTGCATGCCCAATGAGATGTAGACTACTGTAGTTATGAAGAAAGAAGAAAAAAAGGAACCAAAAAACCTTTCTAGATTCTGAACCTGACAATCGAGTAAGAATAAATGGGGAAATAATTCATCTCAAATCTACAAAAGCATTGTACTGTGCTGTACTATACCTTGATGAACATTTTGGAAATAAAAATATTTGGGGGGAAACTCAAGATTTGGCAGAGGAGGAGGGGGAGTCATTTGGGTCGGCAGGGCGAGAAAAGGTTGGAGATAGGTGAAAAAAAGGTTGGGATCCACTGGTTTAAAATGAGGCTGTGAAGCCATTTAACTAAGAATAGTTAAGTTCACCAAAAGTCATTGGTAATATGCGAAAAAATCACTCCCTCAGTAAATTGATGTCTGCAACCTTTGTTACCTCATGTAACTTTTGTTATGGAAAGGACATTAATTTCTGCAAATATTAATTATCGGTTATGACCAATTCTATCAATTGAAGGCTGCACTCAATATATGGCTCGACAACCCCCAGAAGTTGCTTTTTGTATAATGTTATTTTTTCTTATTCCTAGGAAAACTTTCACGTATAAAATGTACATTCTGGTAACAAAAGTTACACAGTCTGCAGTCTGCAAAACTAACATTTAGCTCTGCTTTCAACTATTAGCTTCACTGCAAACTTTACAAATCCACATAATGCAATAATTGTGACTGAAATGTAACAAAAAAGATGAAGTACAATGTCTTAAAGTGTTGTGGAGATAATTTTATATTAAAAGTCCTATTCTCAGCGACCGAGTATTGGACATTACATGGCCTATCGATAACCTCCTCATTGTTGTTTATCGGTATTGATTCCGGGGATCCTTCAAGGCCACTGATGGACAATACTGTATATTCGTGAGTGAGTGGTGGTGTTAAGAGGCAGAGGTTATAGCCTAACCTGTGTTGGAGTGATGGAAAAATCATTCCTTTACATATTAATAACAGCAATCTGCTTAGTGGCACAGATTTCAGCAGGCCGAGATAAGGATAAGGGTAATTATTTAATAGAATGTAGTTTGTCACACATGCGCTCATTCCATGCCTGTCTCAGGTTTCAAACAATTTTCATCAAAATGTGGGCAGGTACCTATACAACTCGGTAGCAGGATTGTAGGAGGACACACATCAGAAATCAACGCCTGGCCTTGGATGGTAAGAACACATGTTTGATCTGAAACTATTTACATGAGACCACGTATTATGCCTTTGAAAATATTTCAGGTTTCCATAGGTTACATGGAGAAGAAGGTGTTTGAAATTCTCTGTGGCGGAACAGTCATCCACAAGCGCTACGTCTTGACTGCTGCTCATTGCTGCCCAATGTAAGTACTGCATTCCAACATACACAAAGGTTTTATTGTTAGGAGGATTGGTCACGAAATCCGAGATATTTGGAATATTTTTATTGTTGTCAAAATGTACACCAGTTCACGTCACGTACAAAAGTAGGCCTGCAAAAAGGCCAGCAAATATTCAACTAACTATCAGTCTATCACTAACGGATTATATTCACAACAGGGACCTTGAACAGGTGCGTCTTGGGCATTACGACCGGGGCGAAAGTACGGCTCATGTCATTGACATAAAAGTGTCTAAACTTATTTGCCACGAACAATTCGACATCAAGACGTACGAGAATGATGTGGCTCTTGTCAGACTGAAAAAGGAGATCCAATTCTGTGACGAAGTTCGTCCAATCTGTTTGCCACCACCTGACATAGAGAGGTTGAAAAACTTTGATGGGAAGAATCTGACTGTTGCAGGATGGGGGTTAACATCCGAAGGTACCAGTTGAAAACCATTGCTGATGTTGAGTCCGTTAATTTTTAGATAACATTGAACCAATTTGGGAATCAGGTGGAGAACAGAGTGACGTACTGCGAGAGGTTGTCGTGTATGGCATCCCCCTAGAAGAATGCAAAACCAAGCATAAGAGAGTTACTAACACAAGAATTTGTGCAGGATATCCAGGTGGTGGGAGAGACGCTTGCCAGGTAGGTACCAGGTATACAAGAAGTACAAACCTCCCTGCCCACCCCGCTAATTGCATGCCATTTTCATTCACTCCACTGTGTAATTCAACAGTTTCTATAGCAGGTCATAAAATATATTAAGACTGTGAAGTTACCTTGATTTGGTGTGGAGAATATTGTCTCTTATTTCGTATACCCTTCACGCAAATAAAAGTAGGATAATTTGGCACGTTTGTTCTCAGGGTGACTCAGGAGGACCTCTGATGTACTTGCACAAGCCGAAAGGTTCCTCTGGAACAGTCTACTTTCAAGTTGGGATTGTTTCTTCTGGAAAAGGTTGCGCACGACCTGGCTATTACGGGCTTTACACTCGCTTGACTGATTATGTTCCGTGGATTTTGGGGAAAATTTCAAAATAGCCTGCGTCCTGTTCAAGTTCCAATTTATGCAATATGTAAACAGAGTCAAGGGTATAGCATATAATATTGCACGCCACATGCTGCACTGAGAAGGAGATGTAATGCAATCTGAACCTGGAATATGGATGGTTTTCCAGTATAATAATTCCCAAGACACGTGCGTAAACAGTGTGTGCCTTTGTACAGCATGACTTAATAATAACTTATATGTATGTTATCGAATTAATTTCACCGTAGATTGAGAGGACAAAATGTGTGAAACCTGATAGTCTGCTGATTGAAGTAAAAGCGGCCATCTTTTCCTTCTACTCTGGCGAAGGAAACGCATTGGCTAACTAATTAACATGCGTCTGACCATTGAAGTTGTCAGGTAGCGTGGTAGCAAAAGTGGAGTGCATCATATAAGAAATGCGAGTAAATTTTACACTGGATGGATATTAAGAATGAACAGGCATGTCACCATTTTTCAATATAAATAATTAATGCCCTTCAATATGAAGGTGGGTCAGCCTTTGGAAAACGATAGCTCGCATCATGCTGCCCTATGTAAAAGCTTAGAGCTTTGATGAGATTATTTTATAACAAAAGACATATTCTTAACTGGATACATTTCCATTCCGTGGTTTCATGATAATCTTTGCATTGTAATTAGCCAGTTTATCACCCAGGGGCATACTTCGAGCCACTTTTAGCAGAGTGGGCTATATAGACAGTGTCGGTGTCTCTGTGCTTGGGTGATGGAAAGAGTGGTTCTTTTCTTATTAATTGCAGCAATCTGTATCGTGTCAGAGAATGAAGCAGACCAAGATGAAACATACCGTAATTTATTATTTTATGGAGTACATTTTTGCCTATAGATTTCTCATTACATTTTGCCTTAGATTTCAAACAGCTTGTTACATTCTGTGGGGACGCTATAAATCCACTTTGGAAAAAAAGTGGAGCCATTGTAGGAGGGACTGAGGCACATCCCAACGCCTGGCCTTGGATGGTAAGTTCACCTTTAAACTGACATGAAACGATTGACATGAGGCATATGTCTGACAGGCTGCAATAGGAAACTCTCAGTACGGATCCAGCTTCTTCTGGGTCTGTGGTGGGTCCCTGATTCACAAGCGCTACGTCTTAACTGCTGCTCACTGCTGCCCAGAGTAAGTATTCCAATCTGTATACATCACAACTCTCTAATATTAAGTTGTGCAGATAACTTATACGGAAAAATGGCAGAAGTGTTGCTGATAATATATGTATAATCTGTTATACATTTCAGATTTTCGAGATGGAAAGAAGTCCACGTGCTTCTTGGACAACACAATATGATTAAAAATACGGATGGGGCCGTTGTAACAGTCGTGGATAAACGTTTTTGTCACGAAAAATACAACCTCCGTGGTAACTCCGAGAATGACGTCGCTCTGCTCAGATTAAGAGAAGACGTCTACTTCAGCGACACCATTCGTCCAATTTGTTTGCCTCCTCCTGAGAAAGATTGCCCAGACGCCGGCCAATATTTTGATGGGAAGACGCTGACTGTAATAGGATGGGGACAAACGTCCGAAGGTACTTGTTTGCCAACCCATTTGAAATATCATTGAGCCAATTTGTGAATTATAGGAGGCTACGAAAGTGACGTACTACGAGAGGTTGACTTGTATGGCATCAACATAGAAGAATGTAGACGAGCCCATCCGTATATGATTCGCGACAACAGGCTTTGCGCAGGAGTCAGAGGTGGTGGAAAAGACGCTTGCCAGGTATAGGTATCACAAACCAATCAATTCTGTATCACTCATTTGCTGTGGAAAATAATGCCTCTAATCTGGGAAGAGAGATGCAAACAATATAGTTGACTAATAATCTTGTTTCAGGGTGACTCAGGAGGACCTTTGATGTTCAAGTTTACAAGACCCTCAGGACCTATCTACGTTGTGGTTGGCATCGTTTCTGGTGGAGAAGGTTGCGCACGGCCTGATAAATACGGGATTTTCACTCGGGTCTCTGATTATATGCCTTGGATTTTGGAAAAAATTGAAGAATAGCTTGCGTTCTATTCAAGGTCCCAATATATTAAATTTTTGAACTCACCGGTCAGTATGCATAATACCGTCCAATCCCAGGTTTTACATATGTGCTGTATGAGAGCAATATTGCTAATACCCAAGGAAACATGCGTTACAAAGTATGTGTGTGTTCCCATTTGTGCAGAGAAAGCATGGGATTTCCACTGAACATTTTCTTGCCATGATGGACTGTAAAAATGCCTGATTTGAATGTTGTGGAGATAATTTAATATCAACAGTCCTCTTATCAACTGCCAAAAATGGGTATACCATTCTACTGGATGGGCGCGTATGACCTGGGTCACGAAGGTGAATGGCACTATGCCTTGAGTGGTCTTAAGCTGGGAAAATTCAACGATTGGGGCGATGATGAGCCCAACAATGACCACGGAATCGAAAACTGTCTCACCATGTCCCTGAAGAAGGACGGGGACACCAAATGGGATGACCGCCCATGCGACACTCGGTACAGCTACGTTTGCACAAAGCTCGATTGCCCATCATGTAAATAATAATAAGGGACTGAATAAAATATAGTGTGTGAGCAGCCAAATCTCGTTATGTCATCTTCGTCGCAGTGCACTACTTCTTGGGACACCTTCTTTCTCTTCCAGCAAGTGTCAATTACGCCCTCGCCTATAGCTTCTACGTAGATGGGATGCCACTTGGGACATATTAAAGGGAAGGCCTTATAATTAGTGGCAGAATAGTTATCCATTGGGGGGCTAATTTGCATGAATCAGGCTCCTCAAGGACCCAAGTTGTGTCTCGACGCTTATAGGGACGCCCACTTGGCCCATTAGACCTCCTTGATTATTCCGAGACATCATATGGCGTGCTATATCTCTGGCCAGGATTTTCAGACAGTCACAAATGGTCGCCAGTTGTGCGTCTACTTGAATTATTGCTAACAGCACATTTAAAGCGGAGCAGGACTCGTATTGGTATATAGCCAATATTCAGTCCAATTATTGTGAGATGCCAGCCAGCGCTGGTCATCATCACCACCTCATCAGGCTGCTGGGAAGGACCAACCACCACAACAATGGAGTCCTCGACCGTCGACGAGAAGAAGCAGCCGATGCCGACGACCAACGACGACGACAGTGGTTCGGGTCTCTTCGACGAGCTCCTGGAGAAGATAGGCAACAGAGGCAAGTTCCAGAAGATTCTCAACTATGGGTTCTCCATGCCCCTGTTCGTGGTCATGCCACTGGCGGTCATGACCATGATGTTTCTGGTGGCCATACCTGACCACTGGTGCCACGTGCCGCATCCGGAGGACACCAATCTGACTCTCGAGGAGTGGAAGGAGATCACATTGCCCAGGTACGCAAATGATGTTGATGCTGATGTATGATAACCAATCACTACTGCTGATATAGGGATGATGGTTGCATAGGATCAGGATACCCAATACTTACAGATGATATCATGGAAAGAGAAGAATTATTGTCACAAATATTTGCACCTCAAGCCATACATATAGTAAATGTAATGTAGAAGTGACCCAATATTCTCTTAATTTCCCTGCAAATTACAGGGATTATTTTTTATCCCTGTGAGCTATATAGCCTACTGAATACAGATTTTACTACCTCTTCATGGATCTGTAATTTTATGGTAGCCGATTTTGGAAGAGCTGACATGTATATACAGTTGGAATTTAAAGTACAGTAAAATGAATCTGACATTTACAGGGAAATCGGAAACACAGGCGAAGAGCGTTACAGCCACTGCAGAATGTACAGTGTGAATGCGAGTGATCCGGAGGACCTTGAGGAGCTGAAAAGCAGCAGAAAAAACGGAACTCAAGCGGAACGAAACATTACAGGTACGAGCTGAAAAAATAGTGACATAACCACAGGAATTGCCCAAAAATGGTTTGTGTACAGAGTGCAAGTACGGCTGGGACTACGATGACACCTGGTACAGCCGAACCGCATCGTCTCAACAGGACTGGGTGTGCGATCAGGACTACATTGGATCAACAATACTCTCGACGGCTGAAGCTGCCAACGTGATCGGATCCCTCATATTCGGGCATTTAGCAGACAGGTATAGTACATTGCGTAATGTATTTCGTGACGAAACGGATTTGTTTCGTCGGTTTGGAATTTCTCTCTCAGCGCACGAGATTGCGTGTGATTCGTGATTTTCAGGTTCGGTAGGAAGATGATCTTTTTCGTGACGCTTGGATTCCGATGCGGGTTTCGTCTGCTCAGTCTGGCAGTGGTCAGCTCTGTACCTGCGTTCATAGTCTTCAACTTCATATCCGCCTCCTCCATGGACTTAATCTTTCATGCACCGTACACACTATGTGAGTCCTGTGATTATGAAAATACATGCATGTCACTGAATACTTTAGCCCCAAACATCATACAGAGTGTTTATTTTATTTTTTTGTTTTTTTGCTTCTCCGTGCTTAGGGGGGAAAGGACACAACCATATTTTCTGTATTAATTTCATTTTTCTTCGAACTCCGGTGCAGGGAATCAAGGACGTTGTGTTTAAGGATAGGAATTTTTGTGGAGGGAGCATGGGTGCAAGTGCAAGGTCTGGAAAGGGCCATGTGGTGTTCCCCAGGAGGTTAGGTTGCCAGACCCTTCCAAGGTGCGGGTCAGAGACCCTCCCGACGCAGGTAAAAAGGAACTCCCAGGCGGGAATAGAACCTGTGACCTTTCATTCAGCTAGCCGACACGTTACCATCTCGGCCACCGCACCTCCCATCATCGTACAGAGTATGACTGATTGTTCTCCAGGTTTAGAGTACTCTCCGCCTGAAGACAGAGCATGGGTGAACACCACGGTGTGTGCAGCCTGGGTGTTCGGTATGTGCTTCTTGTCTGTCGTGGTATGGCTTGGAAGAGACTGGATAGTCATTACAATACTGGCCACAGTTCCCCTCTGCTTATTCTTCGGGTTTTGCAAGTATGGATTCAAGCTATGAATGAAGTCCTACGTACTAAAAAAGTGTTTCCTATATAGGTTTATACCTGAATCGGCCAGATGGCTTGTGTCTCGAGGACGTTTGGAGGAAGCTGGAGACATTCTGAAGCGAATCGCCGATACTAATGGCCGTACGTTGCCTCCAGACTACAAGGAAGTGTTGCAGAAACTGCATGAAAATCACCAAGCATCGCAGAAACTCGGGATTGTCAACTATCTGAAGAAACCTCGATTGGTATTGGTTGCCATGGCTGTGTCCTTCTGCTGGTAAGGACAAAGGATAAATCGGAACAGTGTCACAAAATGAATGTATACACTACATTGTATCCGCAGGACAGTGATTATGATGGGCTACTGTGTGCTTCATTTAGGATTTGCAATAATGTCCGGCAACCCTTTCCTGAATCACTTCTTGCTGTCCATTATCGAGTTGCCATCGTGCCTTTTGGGACAGTGGTTGGCGGACAGATTGGGACGACGTTGGAGCCAATCACTGTTCCTGTTCTTGGAAGGAATCTGCTGTTGCATCATCCTCGGCATCGTGAGAAGTAGGATCAGTGTAATAATTATTGTTACGTCACTTTCATCTTGTCAACTTGTCCAAGCAGATCAAGATCTTCATTGGCTGACGGCCACTCTGAGCGTATTGGCCAAGTTCTGCGTCACCCTGTCCTTTTACGTCATCTACCTGCAAGCCGTCGAGCTCTACCCAACAGCTCTACGATCTACGATCATGTCCATGGGAGCCATCGTAGCACACTCGTTCTCAACACTTGGGCCATACATCGTATACCTGGTACACTTTGTCACGGGATGACCAAACACCTGAAAGTGACCACTTTGAATCTTTCAGGCCAACAAAGACATCGGTTTGCCATACGCGATCCTGGCCACTTTGGCCATCGTGGGAGGCACCGTGGCGTCGTTTCTTCCAGAGACGTTGAACAGGGTTCTTCCGGAGACTCTGGAGGACGCTTGCAAGATAGGCGTGGGTCAGAAGTACTTCAGCTTGCCAGAGAGACGTCGACCCAGAAAGAGGGAGAATCCGAAGAAGAACAAGAAAGAAGGGCTGGAAATTCCAAATGACGTGGAGCATTCCAAAAGCAATGACGTTTCGCAAAACCACACGTGATTTTTGCATATTTTCCTGCTGTATGTGTGAAAATTTCCCTTTTCCACCCCCTCTGCGTAGTTCATAATGCACAATTATTAACCAAGGACAGCATAAGGTTGACCCATATTTGCCTTAATAGACAGTCATAATACGGGTAATAAATTATTACACAGAATACAGTTTGATGTTGTGCTACTTACACGATGTCTCAGGTTTCAAGCAATTTTATCCAAACTGTGGGGAGACACGGTATACCTACGTGTATCCGAGGATGTACAGTACCTGTACAGTATACTGTATATGTAGACTATATGTTACATGATTAATAAATTTATACTAGGCCTCCTTCTTGTAACAGTTTGGGAAATGACGCATCATAGCAAGAATTGTAAAAATAATCAGCAAAAACATATGGGGAAACGTACACAACGTTATACTTTATGCGTACTTGCACTGTATTCCCATTTGTGCGGAGAATGTACGCGATTTCCGCGGAACTTTTGCGACCTCGTGACATATAGGCCTACAATGTCTCCATGTTGTGAAGATAAATAATACCGAAACCTCTATTATCAACTGGCAGAAATGTACACGCCATTCCCTAGTAATCTCCTCGTTGTTGTTTATCAGTATTCATGTATTCGTGGGGTCATATCTTGTTGGAATATGAACCCATGTGTCCATAATTATTCTTCGCGAGAGCAGTGCATGTCATACCTAAAGGACTGTTATGATACACATTTTTACATCCATGACAACCTCTCACAATTTTTCCATCAAAACATGCTGTCCAAACCTGTATGCCATGTTCGTTGGGGGTTCCACGCAATCAGGAATAATGAAGAGTTCACGATAATTTGATATCCAAGGCCCTATTGTCAACTTCCAAAAACGGACAAACCCATGCCCTATAGTGATACCCTCCTCATTGTTGTCTATCAGTTTATCATTCCGGGGATTCTTCAAGCCCACTGCACAATTATTCGCGAGTGAGTGCTGGTGGTGTTAAGAGGAAGACGATACGGTCTAACCTGTGCTGTGGTGATGGAAAAAGCATACCTTTTCATACTAATAACAGCAATCTGCTTAGCGTCTAATCTTGCAGCAGGCAGAAAAAAGAATGGAGGTAATTATTCCATAGAGTACAGTTTGTCAGACTCATTACAGTCATGATGTCATAGTTTTCAAGCAACTCTTTCCGAAATGTGGGGACACTCGTCTCTTGGATGCACCCAAGGATGTGCCTGGTAAAAGGAGTGGCGCAATTGTAGGCGGACACGAATCAGAGCTGAACGCTTGGCCGTGGATGGTAAGGACACGTTTTTGACACGATAGGATTGACCGATGAGATATGATTGTGATTGGAAATTTCAGACTGCTTTGGGATTCAGACTCAGAGTGGACAATCGTTTTCAACTGGTGTGTGGTGGGGCCCTGATCCACAAGCGATACATCTTGACTGCTGCTCATTGCTGCCCACAGTACGTATTGTGTTCCAACAGAAGGTGAAGCTATAATGGCAACAACAATAATTGCGTTGTTAAAATATTCACCTCACATTCAAAAGAATCTTTGTGCAAACAACCAGAAAAATTCATTCATGTTGATAAGGAACTAACTGATTTCATTCACAACAGGAGAATTGAAATTGTTCGTCTTGGGCATCACGACCTGACCAAAGAGGCGGATGGCGTCATTGACGCAAAAGTGGACAAATTGATTTGTCATGAACAGTTCAAAATCGAGACGTACCAGGACGATGTCGCTCTTGCCAAGCTAACAAAGGACATCGAATTCAGTGACGTAATTCGTCCAATATGCTTGCCACCACCTGGCAGAAAGTGCTTCCAAAATTTTGATGGGAAGGATCTGACTGTTACCGGATGGGGAAAAACATCCGAAGGTATTCGCAATTGATATCCACTGACGTTGATTGCGTTAATTTTAGTTAACATTGAGTCAATTTGCGAATCAGGTGGAGCACAGAGTGACGTACTGCAAGAGGTTGACGTGTATGGCATCAGCTTAGAAGAATGTAAACAAGCCTATCCGACAGTTATTAACAACAAAAGACTTTGTGCAGGATTTCGAGGTGGTGGGAAAGACGCTTGCCAGGTATGTATCAGCTAATGTCTCAATAAGTCTAACATAATTATAGCTCACCATTTATTGTAATATTATAACATTTCCATCCATTCAAAAATACAAGATGTACCGCAACAGTTTCTATAGCAGGGCATAAAATTAAGATTGTGAAGTCACTCTGCTTTGGTGCTTCAATGTCGATATCCATTACATGAAAGTTGGATAATAATCTAGATAATCTGTTTTCAGGGTGACTCAGGAGGACCTTTGATGTACAAGGCGACAAGACCCTCTGGACCTGTCTACGTTGTGGTTGGGATTGTTTCTGCTGGAAAAGGTTGCGCACGGCCTGGATATTACGGGATTTACACTCGCTTGACTGAATATGTTCCGTGGATTCTGGAAAACATAGCAGCATAGCTTGCATTTTATTCCAGGTCCCAATTTATGCAATAATGATAAATATGAAAGCAAAAAAATGTTCTTCCATAAATTAATATCTTGGTGTTGAGTTCTACAGCAATCAATTGTATACAAATTCCATCCGCTTCATCCTGAACAATAATGTAGTGTAATTTGTAACATGAAGCTTTTCGGTGGAAAATATCAGTCTTTATAGTGAGTTACATGATTCCTATCAAGGTTGGATAATTATTTGAAAGATTTTTTACAGGGTAACTCGGGAGGACCTTAAAGTGACAAGACAATCAGGAGATGCCTTACGTTGTGGTTATTGGGATAGTTTCTTTTGGAATATAGGTTGCGCACGGCCTCATTATTATGGGGTTTACACTCTGTATAGTTTCGAACCTGACAAGTGAGCAAGACTAAATTATCTACGTGTTAAATTGTTATTTCCTGTGACTTTTAAATGCATTAAATAAACAATTTCAAATTATCTGGGTGTATGAAAAAAATGACTAAAGATAGGCACATTACAAGTTTTGAAATTTTGTTCGAAAGGTTGCACTGAAGGAGAGCTTGCAATAAACCATATCATGCAGAAAATTACGCCAATTTCTCCTAACCACGTATTAAATATTTCAGCTCATACTGACATTTGACAATACCTGCAACATCACCTGTTGACATATTTTCGTGTAATTTCAATACGCATTACTACACTCTGTCTGAACCAAAGAAAAGGGCACATATAGTTGCATGAAATTATTTATACTGTATTTTGACCACATTGTATGCTAGTCGCATTGTAACGTCACCTCGTCACCAATATTGAAATATTAGAGCTTATCCGTATGGACGTGGCTTTTTTTGTTAAAAGATAGCTCCCTAGGCCTATGTCGTAAAATAGTCGTAAAATAGTTATGTTTCTTGGCGATTACTTATACAAGAAAGCATATTCTTAACTGACGAAAATACCCTGGGACATTCTTCAAGCATTCCTGCGCCGGACAGTGTCTGCGATCCTGCTTTTTGGTGATGGGGAAAATCCCTTTTTCAGTTTTAATAATTATAGCAATCCATCTCGTATCTGAGAATGAATCACGCCAACGAAATGAGAATCAGGGTAATTATTTTATGGGGTAGAGTTAATTTTTCTAATGAACTCATTACATTCGGCCTCAGATTTCAAACAGCTTGATTCAATCTGTGGGGTCCGGAAGAATCGATCTGAAAAAGAAAAAAGTGCTTCCATTGTGGGGGGAAATGAAGCAGGCCTCAATGCCTGGCCTTGGGCGGTAAGTAATACTGCATACACCTTTTCATTACGTACAACAACGAAGCGATTGTCATGAGGCATATCTTTGACAGGCCGCATTGGGAAGATATGAGGTCGGCGACACATTTACCCTGATATGTGGTGGAAACCTCATCAACAAACGCTACGTCTTGAGTGCTGCTCACTGCTGTCCAAGGTGAGTATTCCAAGTCAACCTGTACACCACATCGGATTACCTACAGTATAATCATATGAAAATATGGCAGAAGTGAAATATGGTTTATTGTTACAAAGCTTGGAGGCGAGCAAGGATTTCGTTCGTGTTCTTCTTGGACAACATAGCCTGAGCAGGAAGACGGATGATGCCATTGCATTACGGATGGAAGATTTGGTTTGCCATGAAAAGTTCAATGCTGATACGAATGATAATGATATCGCTATTGTCAGACTGGAAAAGGATGTCACATTCACTGATGCCATCCGTCCAATTTGCTTGCCTCCACCTGAAGAAGAGTTCTTACAGGGTTTTGATGAAAAGACTATGACTGTTGTAGGATGGGGAAGAATAACGGAAGGTATGTCCGTTTAATACTAATAATCACTGCCGTTTAGTCTATGAATTGTTACTAACGCTGAGCCTACTTGTGAATTAGAAGGCCCTGTGAGTGACGTACTACAAGAGGTTGATGTATATGGCTTCAACATAAAAGTATGTGTAGACGCCTATCAGTATCTCGTTGTTATTACAGACAACAGGATTTGCGCAGGAGTCAGAGGTGGTGGAAAAGACGCTTGCCAGGTTGGTATAAGACCAAAGATTTTAGTAACCGGTAGGCTAGTAACACAAGTTATGTGACGAATGAGAAAGGATGGTTTTCCATCCACTCTCTGATGATTAGCGACTGTGTAGTCCAAAGTACAAAACCAATCATACATCCGTCGCACTTCTTTGCAGTGTAAAAAAGTATTGCCTCTCTCATCATATGCATGATGCTAATTAAAGTCGGGTAATATTATTTGTCATGTTTCTTTGCAGGGCGACTCAGGAGGACCACTGATGTACATGACAGAGAAATCATCCGGACCCGTCTTTTATCTAGTCGGAATTGTTTCAGCTGGTTTTGGTTGCGCGCGACCTAATTTTTATGGCCTTTACACCCGCGTGACAGATCAAATTCAGTGGATTTTGAAAAACGTATCAGACTAGCTTGCATTTTATTCAACAATCAGATCAATTATTTTTTTTCTATGACAGATGATCCACATCAGTTTAACATACGAATGTGATCCTATAAACAAAATATTTATTATTCTCTATATATTTGGATCATACAACATTAAAAACGCCCTTGCATCTGTCCTAAATAATGATCTAGATCCGTATTTGAAATAATACACATAAACCGTATTTCACAGGCCGAAACTCTTATCGGAAATGGTAACATGCTTTGTTTAAGACAGTGCGACACTTGTGCTTAATAAAATAATAATTTAATAATGTTGGTTTGCTTTAATTGTGCACATCGTAGGTATTTCGTAAACGCTACTGTAATTTTCTTGCTCAAGGGGGTAATCACTCGACTGAAAAGTGTACACCGGAGTACCAAATTCAAGGAGTACCAAGGAGTACCGAGGAGTACCAAAGAGTACCTGAGAGTACCGAGGAGTACCAAAGAGTACCGAGGAGTACCAAAGAGTACCTGGGAGTACCTGGGAGTACCAAACCTAGCAGTGGCGTAGGAAGGGGGGAGGTTGGGGGGGGG
>JYFJ02002405.1:0-57385 GCA_000934665.2 Catajapyx aquilonaris
TTATGCACTTTAATGTCATTGGGTATTAATATTGCACATTTGCGTATTATGTAGCAGACGAGCTATTATGCGGCAACGTAAAAATTATGGTCGTACAGGAGGTTAACGTAAACGCACCCGATTAAATCCTTAGCTTTAGCTATTTAGCAAAGGCGAATTTTTTAGTTAGCTTATTAGCTGTTAGAGAAGTTAATTTTTCGGATAGCTGTGCCCACCTCTGTTTTGTTAGTAAGTTAGGGTGGATTTTTTGTCGTACTACTAGTTACTTCTAACTTATAGCAGTACCAGTGTAGTGCAATACTGCAAATGTACTGCTAGGTTAGCAGTAACTCGTAGTACGACGAAAATTCCACCGTTCGAAATTAAATAGTAAGTTAGTCACCAGTTATTTTCACTCATTTGCCAAGCACAGGGCCGTTTCGCGACCCGTCCGCGTGAGAGTGCTAGCGCCGCGTCCGATACGGTACCGTATTGGGTAGTGTGACGTCACGAAATGGACGCCTGTTTCCAAGCCTGGTAAGCCCTGGGGTTGGAACGCGGAGTCGACTCAACCCCGCGGATGTTCGACATTATGCATACGGATCGGGCTCAACCCCGGGGTTAACCCCAACCCGCTCTCAACCCGGGGTTACTCAACCCCGGGTTGAGAATGTCCATTATGAATACGGGCCTAATATTTGCTGAGGTTGGAGTTTTCTGATTTGTGTGCGTAACTTTCCTCGCTCCAATGGCGTACTTTTTTTCTTCACCTGTCCCATATTTTAGGCTGCAAATGAATAGCTTCGGGGGTTATCCTGTTTCCTTCCATTCTCGAAATCTATCAATAACGAGGTGGTGATGAATGAAGTCGGGGAAGTCAAAAGAATATTTTTAAAAGGCCAGAGACCCTGCAAGGAGTATCCAGTTGTTATCAGCATTATTAACCAAACATTAAGGATAAAACATAAATGATTATTATCAATCAGGCAGGTCTTAGATATTCATGTAATCATTTTATATTATTATCTAAAGCCCAGTAAAGCCATCGTAAGGCATCAGACATCAGTCGTGGGGACAGTAATATTGCTAGGGTGAGGTACTTTCACAGGTTCACATCATAAACATTCGTCACGGTTTCATTTTTGGGGGGATCGTCAACTTGGGCAGAAAAAATAATTCTCTGTACAACGATGTATGCGCCTTATATCAATATTATACGAGAATTACTCTCCATCATGTATAAATACCCTAGGTATAACATCGACAAAAAGTAATACGGCGTGTTCTGCCACACTTGACTTCATACTCTGTGATGCAAGGAAATAATGCCATAAAAATAACAAATTATAAGAGAAATTGTTCATGTCATGGATCTAATACATGTCTATTGTGTAGCATCCAGTGTGTATTTATTTCGGATTTATAAATGTTGAAATGCTATTTACGTGCCATTAGACAATCTTAAACATTGGTTGGAGCGCTTGATACGGACTCCGTCACAGAACATTTAGCAACCGGAGGGCTCTCCGGAACTCAAATTCACATTGTTTAGTTGTCAGAAGAAATGCCTCTGTTAAGCTATAGTCCAATCTTTCTCTAGTTAATGATGGAGATAATGAGCTAACGTCGCCAGGAGAAGAAGAAGCGCATTTCAAATCAAAGACCGGAAAATTCTTTTTTTTTTCTTCATTTCCTCCACGGGCAGGTTGAGCCGTCTAGATCCGAAGGATGCCTTTGGCTGCTATATCATCTGTCAAGTTCCGTTCATCAAATCTACCGAAACTCTAAAGTAAAAAAAATATTAAGCATAAAATAATTATGATACACGTATGCTATTTGATCTGGGAGATAATAAATGTTGGCACTGCTATGCTATGCCGTATGGTGTACTGGGAAAGTTGCATATTGTAATGTCTATTACTAATACAGCATACGTACCCGATTCTACAGACTGCAGTTTGTATGGTCCATGTTTTGCACTGTCCGAGTATGCTAGCGATGTGGAATTTGCCAAGAATTCGACATGTCAAAAAAGGTCTGGCCGCAGCATCCTTAGATATTTGATTTCAATAAAAGAGTTCAGTATACCGTATATCATCTTTTATGTCGCAGATGCAGCTTGCAACACTTCCATTGGCTCCGTCACTGCCCACTACACCCAATGAAATTGTAGTTCTAAATTGCCTAATCTGAAACATCTAGGAGTAGGGCCTAAAATATAAATTGAAAGGCCAAGGTCTCACGGAGGGACACATACCATACAGAATAGTTTACACTGCTCTAGGTTTGAACCCATTTTCTCACTAACCTCTAACGGGGCTGTTGAGATCAAGTTACACCTCTAAGGTGTGAGTGATCCTCTTGGGATGTCCATAAATTCACCCTAAAAGTGTGCAAGAATCATTATGTGGCGTTAGTGTTTTTTTTCCAAATGGAAAAACATTGTCTACGTAAGATGCGGGCGTCTCTTATTTAATGGCAGGAGTAATATGGAAGTTCACGTACGGTTAGGAGAAGAAGGCCTGCTTGTGCAATATGCTATAGTTTTTCGGCCTCTCCAATGCGTTTATAGGTACTGCATACCAGACAGTTGGTCGGTTGTGGTGATGAAGTTCCGCTGGATTTTAAAGACTCGTAGAAATAGTTTGAAACCAGTTTTTTTGCTCTATTTTGCATGAACGACAGACACTATTGTCGATGCCTGCCTGTCACAATGTCGTACTTAACCCATTCGTGTCTTTTAATAGGTGATTTTCTGGCCAATGACCGATGTCGACAGCCTTTATTATCGCCATAACGCAAGTGTTTCGCAAACAAATCCTTTTTATTGGGAAAAATATGGCAGTAGTGCGTCATTTTTTCTACCACACACAGCTGTGCCATGTGCGTTTTATGGTACTTTTTTTGTAGATACGGGATGGCAGGGAAATGTGCCAGTTTTTCCAGTCCCACCCAGACATTGGACATCAGTAAGTAAATTCAGGACGGGTTTTTTAAACGATTCTATGTAAATTTTTGTGTACAAGCAATATTTTACTTGAGTGTCGAGTAACCATCATCCATCAATGATGTAAGCACCGCCGAATATTTTAAACGGTCCATTCAGAGACTACCAATAAAATCAACCCGACCTTGTTTTATGTTAGAATAGATGCATTGTTGTACTGTACCTCGCACTTATAATAACTTGAAATGCCTCATTCTAACCATAGATTACAGGACTTAAAACCGCCTGGTATTTGAGTCGAGCCAACGTAAATGCTCGAGTGTCATAAAGTCACATCATGGACGGGAAGTCGGCTTTTTCCTTTGACCAGCGACCGTGCACCGTAACCGGGTGCTGGTCCCCTTTGAAGTGCATCCTGCAGGAGACTTACACTGGAAATGATGTATATTGAGTTGTAGATCAACTTGGGCAGGTAGTCTGCGCCAGCTGGTGCTAAAGACTATGCTCTGTTAGTCCACTTGGCTGATAACAGATGGCCGCAAACCAAAGGCGAAACAACCTGTAGCGCGCGTTTCTGATGATTCTGCCGTATCACGACATACACTGGCACGGAGATTATTAAAGCTGTCACTTCGGACGTTATCGCAAAACGTCACCTCGGAATGGCTAGGAAAAAAGTGGATATTTACATCGCTAGAGGAAACTGAAAATGTTGGCCAAAAGGCCTTGAATAATATGGCTAATTAATTAGCAGCGTATTTGTCTAGTACAAGCATACCAATTTGCTATGCGGTTTAAAATACGCCATGTACACAGCTTGCCCTTGCTACTTGGTACAAATTAGTCGCAATTATGCCCGGCTACAAATGAGCACTATTATTTGCTATAAATATGAGATGAAATTGGCATCAAATCAGGCCAAGGCTCGATGAGTCCTCCAAGTCACCCCTAGGCAACAACCGTTGCTGGAAAATGGCTAGGCACGCTTATGCGTAGAGCCGGCGTTGTTATCACCCCCGGACACGGAAACACACGAGCGACAATAGATGACAAAATCATATCAGAGGCCGTGGAGTGTATGAATGGGAGCTGGGAGCTGTAATAGTCGCCACGCGTACTTCCGGACAGCGATAAAAAGGCCAGGCTGCGACGTTGCGCACGCACCCAACTGAACCAGGCAGCAGTACGTGGTGGACAAGGAGACAAGAAGTGTATAACTGGGACTGTGCTTAGGAAGGCGGCGGCAAAAGAAGGAAAATCGACAAGATTGGTCGGTCGCTTGCTGACGAGGACTGGTTTCGTGAGTTGAAGGTGGTTCGAAAAGAGAGTAGAAAGAGAGAGGCCATTTGCGGCAGGGTGTAGAGAGCGGAACACCATTTCTGAAGTGGAGGAGAGCCATGCCACCACCACCTGACGCGTGCTGGAGATGACGTCTTGGGTGCAGCAGCATCGTACCGGCCCAGGTAAGAATTGTGTGCTTAGAGACAGTATCGATGTGCCAAGAAAATATCTGTGGTCAGACTCGTAAACAATGCCGGGTGGAATTCGAGCTATGCGATGCATATATGCATTCCAGGCTATCTAGCCCGAGAAAGGCGGACTCGGTGGTTGCCTCGAGCAGCCTTTCGCTTCATATTGCTCGCGGAGTTAATCTGAATTTGGTGCTTCTTCCTTGCCGGCGCACCTGTATATGAAAATGGGCCTTCCGGGGACGTTGGCTGCTGAGCAGGTATGAATTGAAGGTGTGGTTACAGGTGGAGAGGGGGTGAAATAGTTTCCGTTCACGTGTCCTCATCAGAAATCGTCATCAAGGTCGTTGCAAATAGTAGTTTTGCTGTATCTGCTGCAGCCACCCTAGTACGTGTGAGCATGATGACTATATAGCCAGTCTCAAACGGAAGAAGCCTAGTGTAATAGTGAGAGGCTAACGGGATTTGCCGGTTTGGCGCCCCAATTTTTTTGCAAAGTGAGATCAGGGTGGAAGGCCTTTGCGATGCTACAGAACTATTTATTTTTGGGGAATTCGGCCTCGGATTAAACGGATTGTCCTTTAAAATCGTAATTCATCTGATGAGAGCTTGTTAATGCTAATGAACTAGAGGGGGGTCCCAAGTTTTGCACAGTTTATGGGTGGAAATTTGCATGTGTCCATTAATTTATTATATGTGTAATTTGCGGCTACACGGCTAATTGAGGTAGCGTGTAGGTTAAGTATGGGTCTGGCTAGCGAAGGAAGCAGCTGGGAGCGATTAAGTTTCGTGACCTGAATGAAAACATGGGGAGACATACCTCTCACCTCCAGGAACTGTATAACCCCTTGCTAAAGGTGGACTGGAAAAAGTCCTTCCTTTCAAATCCCGTTAAACGGATTGTAACGAGAGATAAGTGCAGTAGTCGCCGTGGGGGAGGTCCATGTCCACCTTTCCCCTCACCTGGTAGTACTGACCACTACACGTTTTACCCTAGACATGTTACATCATCCGCCATATATTGGACTGACTGCCCTTGTCTGCTTGAAAATTCGACTTTGCTGGAGCATCATGTTGGGTATGTCGTATGTGAAAGGACAGACGGATACCCTATAGGAAATCCCGTAATTGGGAGGAATCAGAGCCTGACTACCTTCTCTACTCCCTTTCTCTACAAGTCACAGCTATTCTTCCTCTTTTCATTTTTTTTTTCTTCTTCTTCTCCCGCCTTCGCTCTCATGCTACTGATTTTTTTTTCTTTCACTTTTGAGCCTGGAAGCGAGACGAATCGGATATTTACACGGGTTTGAAGCGTACGATTGTACTGTTAGATTGGGCGGTTCCGGTTTCGTCTGATGGAAAGATTTTCTTATAGGAGTACGCATGAAGTTGATGTAAATGGAGACTTGCATCAGTCCCCGGTGCGCATCAAATTTCGACGACGACAACATCAAGGTGATGAAAAATACTGGAGGGGAAAAAAGCGGCGTATGCCCAAAAGGCAGGAGAAAGTCGTGACGTCGTAGCACCTAACCCACCTGACATGTTTGCAGAAATGGGTTGGGCGTGTCCCTCGGGAGGGGTCCAGGAGCAGCAACACACCCGGATGCTAAGGTGTAAGGCCGATTTGTGACCTTGTCAAGAATGTTGCAATCCGATTATACAACCAATATGCGTGCTTTTTTCCGGGAGCTGTCGCAAACTTTCGGACAACCCTGTAGTATATACCACCAGTGAAAATAAGGGTATTTGAAACGGGGTCCCTCAACGGTCAGTCATCCCAACCGTAAAACTTTACAGCCCTGTTTAGCCAGATTCGCAACATGAATCAATCTCATGCTAATATGGTCCATTTCTTCCCTCTTCATCCGAGGTGGCTGGTGCCTACAAGTAGAAAGCATTTTTCTATAGTGACACATGTCTCTTTTCAGAAGATGAAATCTGTCGGGTTGGAAGTGAAGATGGAGCCCGCCGAAGACCTGTCCTGGCCTGATGAAGAAATCGAGGTGGATGACCACGTGAGTCCTCAAGAGCTGGAACTGGCTCTGGAGGCCGCCACTCATCGAGAAGGTCATACCGGCTATAAATATATGGAGTATATCTATGAGTGAGAAAATAAAAGAGAGGAAAAGTGATCGACAGTGTGTGTGTACCCAACAGGGACAGAAGAAGCAGCTCCGGAGTTCTGCTGGGACAGTTCTGGAAGTGAGGGCAACGCTGTTGGGGGCAGGAGAAAGAGGAGCCAGCATAGCAAACTGAGGGCCAAAAGAGGGGTGGCAAGTGGGGGCGGGGGTGGGGTTGGGGGAGGCCTAGGGGCCAACTCCTCCTCGTCCTCGTCCTCTTCTTCGTCGTCGTCATCTTCGTCATTGTCTGGTCGAAGGCGAAGGAATGGGGCTTCAGCTCGCGAGAGGAACCTTCGTCGTCTGGAGAGCAACGAGAGAGAAAGGATGAGGATGCACAGCCTCAACAATGCCTTCCAGGTTGGTCGATTGTTGTGTTTACTCCGGTTTACTCCCTTATTCTTACCATTAGAGGGATTTTACCCCAGTAGAAATCCTACCCATATTCACATGTTACACGTCACGTTGTTACATAATCTCTGCCGAATATTCGTTTACGTGCGATTTTGAAATGGCGATGGGAAGTCTCCATTATTAAGAAGTTATATACCCGGTTATACCCCATCAAAGGAAATAATAATAAAATGCTATACACCAAGTAAACCTTGAATTTCTGTGTGCTGCCTGCATGTATACTGTACGACCAACATGTAGTGGTCCATGTTAAGTTACTCTGCATCACATTGGACCTACCTATTTCTGCTTTGATGGGAGATAGGCAAATGAAGGCCAACCCTGATTCTTAGTCATCCAAGATCCAATCCCTCCAGATCCGCTGTCAGATGTTTTTATCCCATCAAGGTGTAAATAAACAGCTGTGATGCATATGCACAGCACAGTTTTACCAGCTCTTACCACATGTTGGTGGTAACAGGAAATAATATAGTGATAGCCATTGGGGATCATGCGCAGAACTCTGGGTGGAACCAAGTTTATCGCTTTATTTTGACGGAAACGCCTTATTATTAAGTTGTTTAATCGTGGACTAACTAAAGTTTGCTCATTCGCCAGTGTGTAGTTTCATAAATGGGAATGGGTCCAGCACCTTTTGGATTGCAGCCATCTGTTTATGATATAACATGCATTGCATTCCTGACTGATAATGAACACAATCGCGCATTTTCAACATCATCTGCATTCTTTGCAGCAACTGCGAGAGGTGATTCCACACGTTAAAATGGAGCGGAAGCTATCCAAAATAGAGACTCTGACGTTAGCTAAAAACTACATCATGGCACTGACCAACGTCATCTGCGACATGAGGGGCGAGGAAAAGCCTTACAAGTACGTGAAGTGAAAAGGACAAGAACTGCTTGTTTACATAGTTATCATTTTGCTTCAGGTTTGTGGACGCGGATGCCAGGGATGATGACGATGAGGAGCTTCTTCCTGAGGTGGAGGAGGAGGATGAGGAAGAGGAGGAACCAGAACCAGCACCAGAACCAGCACCAGCAACGTCTTCAACGGCAGAGGTCACCGAGGCCAACAACAACTCAGTTTCTCAGCAGAACTATGAGACCAGAAGGTCAAGATTCTGAACAAATCTCAGAGATGGGCTCATTTTGCACGAGAGCAGCTCAAAAAAAAGGAAAAGAAAAGACAATGACCGTGTTTTTTGGGGTTTCCTATGTAAGTAAGGGCGATTGGGACTCGAGTCCTTTGACCATTGGTCTGCGGATTGAATGAGCCAAAAATGCTTGCATTCTTACTAGCCAAAAGACATGGGGTGTGTTCATTTTAAATATATGTAGCTGAAGAATTTGAAAGAAAAAAAAGGGGGTGAAGAAGAAGAATCACACGTGGCTGTGACAGCGCTTTCAAGAGGCAAGGGTTCAAGTTGTGGCGTCACCAGTCGCCCCCTGCAAATGTCACTGAATATTACTCTTTTGCTCTGTTGAGATTGCGAATTCAGATATACGCTTATTGCAGTAGTTACGCATCATTTGGATGAGAGTGCCCTGCCGTACTTATGCTGATAGTGCCAACGTACTCGGGAGATACATACGAAATAGCATATTATATTTTTGTTGTAAATATTGCAACACAGAGGTAAAGTGTGTTTAATATAATTATGGAAAGAGATGTTTACGGGCTGTTACCAAAGTCGACGAAGTTTTTGGTAATGGAATTTTATCCTTGGGATATACAGGAGTTTGAAGTTGCTCTCTGCAGAAAGTACACTGATTACCTTGAGAGGACGTATTATTTTTAATATAATATTATTATCCACCTCTCTGCATGTTTCGTACAAATAAACCCAAGAAAATAAAACTTGAAAACTTGACTTGTCCGTCTTAGTGTTTCAGGAATTTAAGCGCTGGCGCTGGAGTGTAAAGCAGGCTTTTTTCGTGGTCATCGAAGGAAGACCTATACATGGCTGTATACGTATACTACATAATTAGAGATTCTCTGAGTACTGCCTCCAGAAAATAAAACTGAGTTAATGTTTAATATATTCAGAAGCAGCTTATTTTGCGGAGCTGTTTTAGGGAGATGAGTTCAAAAATATCACATTGCGTATCCAAATTGCATGAGTGTGTGAAATAATCAGTTCCTGAGTTACAGAAAATGGATATTATAGAAAGAGCTTTTGAAATTTTGTCATTGCCAGTGGTGCCGGTAGGCAAAATACTAAATACATGGATATAGAAACCAATTTTACGTGAGGTAGGGAAATTAATTATTTTGTCTTTTGAAATTGGCCTTGGATTTATTTTGTATTTATATTTTGGTACGCCCACCGCTTACTACTGCATGATGATTATAACAGGAGAAATGAATGAAACTAAATGACAACGTATAATCATGTAGCAAAGGGGCTGACATATATTTTCCTATAGTACAGTATAAGATTAAATGGGCAATATTGAATATCATTCAAATTTTGGGCCATAAACCTGCAAGTATATCCTGTCTCCGCTTGAATAATACATATATTACTTTCATATTGTGTGGTCAGAGTACAATTTACGGCATTTGTTTGTTGCAGTATCCAGAGATAAGTAGCTATTCGACACTATGTCATATATTCGTAATCCAGTGTTTTAAAACAAAGAATTATTTACCTCCAAGGTATAGAAAGCAAGGTCTTCAAATCTCCGAATCTCGTATACAGGAAACAGCACACTGTAGCTCAGGAATGGACCGTATCCCACTGACTATAGCATATACTGTTGGTCTACACTACTTGTACGTAATAATGTTGTATGGTTACTTGCAGAGAGCCTAGCTAGGTGACGGACAATAGCATTGTTGCAGGCTCTTAACACAATATAAGAGTCCACATACAGTATACGGTATACTTTAACATTTAATACCCGTACATATCACAAAAAGGAAGTCCACTTACTTGGTGTAGCACTTCATAATTGATATTAGGGAGGTTGGCCCAGCATTGCCTCTTCAACCTCCATGGATAGGGAAGGAAGGAAGGAAGGAAGCGGTTGTGGCCTATTATACGGAAGCGACCCCGGAATTATCCTAGAAAGACGTGGAAAACCACAGAAAACCACAGAAAACTACGGTCAGGGTTGCCGGCCAAGGGATTCGAACCCAGGACCTCCCGATTAGCAGTCGGATGCCTTATCCACCATTCCAACCTGCTTCGGTTTGGTATAGCACTGTAGTACATTCGTTAATTAATTTTTAATCCGGGCGTGAAAGAAAGATTGCTGCAAGACATGTGAAGGGCTGAATGAAATGCTGAAATTTGACTAGACTCGACCCTTGGACTCGTTGCAGTTTGATTTGGTCCCGTCGGAGAATTTTTGTGCGTGTCGGTCGTAGTCTACTTTATTTTTTCGCCGAATGAAGTGATTATTTTATATGCAGGCTTAACTGGACTGTCATTATCATAATTTATGCTAAGGAACATTGCATAATATCACCACCCTTTGTGTGCGCGTGATTTTGCACTGTATGTAGCCTATTATTTGATTTTTGCATTATTTGATTTGTCCGCAATTAGGGAGTCCATCGCCACAGTTTAAAATCACAGGCCCTGAAAATTGCAAGGTAATCATGACTCTATCAGATATCAGGAAGGACACCATGAAAGTAGCTCCGGCTCCAAATCAGTGTCTCATGCCCATTTTAGACCCGCTTTTCCGGCGTATTCTTCTGGAGCATGTTTTTGTAACTCAGGGATGACGCAGAAAAGGTTCTGGAAGGAATGGGGTAGTGATTTTTTTGGCTTGAGTTCAACCGTGACTTGATGCAAATAGGACAAGAGAACCTTGCCTAAACCTGCTGATTATGCACTATACACGTCATTGGCTTATTAAAAGTACATTACCAACATACTGTTGTGTATACTATTAAATCACAATACCCCCGTTAATGTAAAAGGACTAAAACTATAAGTTGTTTGCATCAAAGTGAAATGCATTATAATTTAGTTTTCGAGGAATTTAAATAATGGTACATAGAGTGGTGCAAATATCCCAACGTGTTTTCTGGAACTACTGTTTGGACGTATCATAAAATGACCTCGGAGTAGTCATTTTAAAGGATTTGGATTGGATAGGCATAATGGTTCAATAGTTTTAAGTCTTCAAATGTGGACATAAACCTCCAGACGAGACATTCTCTCTTGATCCGCGCATACCCGTGCCCCAATTCCCCTCACTTTTAGCTACCGAATGATCTTGGGACATTAGGGAATGCGTCCAGAATTTCAAAGCAACCTGCTTTCTTCCTGCATTTGGAAGGGTTTAAATTATTTCCTTCCAAGTTCAAGTTTCCTTTTGAGAATATCGTAACCGCACAGTCCAAGAAAGCGCATGCGGCTTA
The DNA here is from genome assembly GCA_000934665.2 of Catajapyx aquilonaris. NCBI lineage: Eukaryota > Metazoa > Arthropoda > Diplura > Dicellurata > Japygidae > Catajapyx > Catajapyx aquilonaris. The sequence goes on from JYFJ02002405.1 coordinate 11,307, forward strand.
GATTAGCACACATACATATTATTTTATACTGTATGTGGATTTGTGATATTGAAGACGTAGGTCGATTTCCTATGGCATTCAGGCCTGTAATTTGCATACACAAATTATTTTTGCTATAGGCTACAGCCTATTTCCTGGTCTGATATTTCAGTACATCCCTCGCTCGAAACTGCAGGGGGTGTTTAAAAAGGTACCCACGGCCTAGTAGGCTGATCCTTCTCTCACAAAAGGTTTCCAAGTGTACGGAGGCGTTCTTTCTCCAGGCAATAGGAGCCGGAAGTCTGGTAAATGCAAATCCCTCGCTGTTTCCTAGCCCAATTTTGTTACACGTCTATTCCACGTCATCTTCCTTGGCTTTATTCCCACCATATTCTCCTTCACAGTGTTTGCCTCCAAATTACCCATCCGGCAAGACGATCCAAGCAGGACTATTTGACACTTTATCAACCTGCTGCCTTATCCTTTGTGCAGACTTGCATCCTCAGGCCTGCTGACGCCGTCCTTGACAAAAAGCAGTGTTGGTTTACAGGAGTTGGGTGACCGTGCGGTTGACCCCCCTCCCACTTAAAGGCTAGTCTCAGAAAAGTCTCCCATTGGCTCATTCTCTAGACAGGAAATGCCTTGCAAAGTCCCTCTCTGTATAGTGGCCTAGTCGGAACCGCACCTGTAGTCTCTCTGGTCCTACCTCAAATTCAGTCAAACCAGCTTAGGACTAATTAGCAAGCAGGATTCGTAGCATCATCCCTCAGGATAATCCTACTCCAGTGACCTTTCTCCTTTTCCCATCTGGGGCATAAGCATCCCCACAGCAATCATCTCCGCTTGATACCTACAAGAATGGCCTATGATGTTCATTCCGCCCCCTCGAAATCCCCACAGGAATTGGGGTAAGTGCAATACCTAGTTTTGTTGCTGCCCTTGTTAAAGGTAAATAACTCATTATGTCAGGTTACTAATTAGCGGAGGTGGTGATGGGGTTATTTCACGGTGGAGCAAGCACCTTGAAAGGTGTCGGGCTCTTGATGGATGAATGAGGGAGGTACCCATTTTTAAAGTTTTCGATCAGAGTTGGTCCTGGAGCCTTAAATTTATTCGTAATCAGACATGCAAACAGGCATAGCTGGCACATAATCAAGGCTTTTCTAGGGGGCCATCTCGTCTGTCCCATCGATTAGAAAAGCACGAGCTTCTACTCCTAAATGCGGTTTTGGCACCCGGGATACCTCCCCACTCGTCACGTTCTCTCCTCCTATACAAACGGTTAAGTGGGATTAAAATGCAGAATCCAAGCTCCAGTTGGTCCATAACGTGTTTCCACACTCACCCACCTAATCACTCTTATCCCTGTTTGACCAAATCTATCCCCCATCCTATTTGATGGGCTACCCAAATTTGATGACCCCCCCCCACCCNCCCCCCCCCCCCCCCCCGTACGCATTTGCTCCTAGGTGTTGTCAGCCAAGTTCAAAAGCTGTTACCACGGGCTGCATGAGCCCGCAACGTAATGGCCTTTTGGGCCACGTGCATTCAACTAAGCAAATTACAGGAAAGGTTGCCCGGATCTTGTCGTCAGTGGGGAGTCTGCTCAGGACATTTTGTTGGACTCCCAAATGAAAGGTGAGTTAGTCCGCCATATTTGGGCACCCGCAGCGTGTGTGGTTTTGGTCATATGGCGGTCGCATTGAATGAGCAGCTACTCTTTAAAACCATATGTTGTGACTATTTGGCTGGTGAACTTGAACGGGTTGTTCAGCATCTCCGAAGTCCTTCGCATATATTATGTGAATCCGAGAGATTTCGTGAGATTTCGTGAGATTTCGTGATTTCGTGAGATCGTGAGATTTCGACCTCGGGCGCGTGGCCATCCTCGGTCAAGCCAGCTAGAAATTGCGAAACACTCCATTATAATCAAATTTAGATGGAGTTCCATTAGAAAAATGAGTCCCAAAAGGTGCTTGATTAGAGCAAATGATGTAGCCCCAGCAGGTAGGCAGCTTTAGGCGTATACAGTGTGTGCTTCCAGGGTCAATGGGGACTAAGAATGGGAGTTTACGAGGTAGGAAGAGTCTGCTGCTTTCTAGCGACTGCTGAAATGGGAACAAGCTTGGCACGGTCAATATTTGCCCAACTTGTTACTTTCGCTCAGCCCAAATTCGGAGGGGACGGGGATGGACCGTCTCGCTGCATCGCCCATATTCATTATATGGAGCGCTTCCAATTCATTAGCTCACCTGGGGAAAATCAGGGCCGCCACGTCAATAGACACAAATCCTCCCCAACAACTTTCGGATGGTGAAGGAATTTCGATCCGGCTCCCAGTTTTCTTTCCTTAGGATTTTCCCAACATAAACAAGCACGTAAACGGGGCCTTGCCAGCTGAGCACATTTGCCCGAGAAGTTGTGAGATCGAACTACGATTCAGATTGTTCACTGAAGCTGGAATTATCGGGAATGGATGCAGGCATCTGTCCATGGGAGCGTATGGCTAGGATATAAATAAAAGCTCGGTGAGGTTTTAATCGATCAGTGTGGAGGTGAATTATTCCGGCTATGCAGGATTGTTGGCTAAAAAGTGTTTTAAATAATGGTACAGTACGTCTGAGGGGGGTTCGAAAGCCTAGACCTGTGTTTGTAAATATGGGCTTGTTTGAGCGAATTTAGTGGGATGAGCAGCGCAAATCACGAGTGATATATTGAATGTAAATAGCTGAAAGGTAGGCATGCCCTAAAGCGCTTAGAGTGTTTGAGGAAGAGCCCAGCACCATGATCCCTTTTGTGCAGATCAGTTGGGATATATATTTTTCCCCCCCATCTTCTGGATGTGCGCTCTTACCAGGAAAGATCCAAGTCACTTGAAAATCGATCTTTTTCGCTTCCAATAATTCTTTACCAGTTTGGAATGATGGGAAGCTTGAGCTGGGGAGGGAGGGAGGGGGGTCTGCAGACTATCTTTCATGTTGGAGTTTCATTTCCTCACTTTTTTCCTCCTATTATTGTTGTGCAACGGTGGTTACAGTCGCTCTTCTATATACGCAAGGAAACCATCCGATTCTTCTTGTATACTTTTCCTTTGAGGGTTTTGCTCACTTTCGTGCAAAAGCCTTCTTTTGTAGGATTCTATGCAACGTTGAGGGAAAGAAGCTTTCGTGCTTTGTCAGTAGCCTGCAGCTCCTGTGCCTAGGTACCTCTTACAGTGCTCATTGTTCATTTAATACGTCCCGCTTTGCACATAGAAATTAACTTTGCATACTATTAATATCAAATCACCTTCGTCAGTTTACTTATTCATGCACCGGTAGCCACTGAATATTTCAGGCTCAGAGTCTGCTTGTCAAAAGGACTTGGCAGTCGTCACGTGCATTTAGTAACTAGAGCATCGGCATTTATTATGCTGAATAGGTCCTCCATGCAGTGCATATCTTGAATGCATTTTGTCTCCGTGTATGTATACACAGCAGCAGCCACATATGGGTGCATTTAATATGTGAATATGATGGGGGGTGGTGAAAGCGATGTGGGAGGTGAGACTGTAATGATCGTATATGTGATACGTATTGAGGGAGCCCTTAGGACAATTATGACGAGTCAGGTGCGCCTTGATTATATCGTGACAACACGAGCGTCAAATAAAGCTCCCAACGCAGCACATTATTGTTTGTGCAACCAGACGTGGGTGTAATTATGCGCAGCAACAGTGTCATCAGAAAGCGGTAATTTAGTGGCTAGTGCGTAGGCTAATTAAGTTGAATGAGAAAACAGAAAAGGAGGTTGCCAAATATTCATGTAGTGGATCCATTAAAATCCCCGCTCTTCTACACCCTTTTATACGATAGATTAAACAGTTTCAGTTATAGAGCACTAAAATATTATGCTCATGCATATTCTCAGTAATAAAAAGGATTATAAGCCATGTGGTTTACTTTGGAGGCAGTTATTTCAGAACATACAGAATTATCTACAAGAGGATATTATGCTTTAAAAAGCTGGAAGGCAATAAAATCCATCGGAAAGCAAAAGGACAGCTCATCTTTTATTAAACGTCAGATTACGCCCACCCCATTATCCGAATGCGACCAACCCCAGATCACCCACCGTGATAACTGAATCCTGTGAGTACGACGTAAAGTTCGGAAAGATGCAGAGAGGTTATACATTATGAAGTTGACACAAAGTATCTCGGAAATGATCATATGCGGTGAATTACAACTCTGCGTCTAGTCCAGCTTCTAATCGCTCTCAGTTATCGCTGTGGGTGACCCGGAATGGGTAGAGAAGATGGGTGGCAGATGCCTTTTGACAGAAAATGACCTCTATACGATCAGGATTTTTGCGCGAGTTGTTTTCAACCTATAGTAATTATTATAACGTGGAATTACAATACTCGTTCTGACTTTTGAATGAATGTCTTTTGCTAATTGGTGGATAAAGTAATTATTGTGGATTGGGGAAAAGAAAAAACCACAATTTTTTCATTTCACCATAACTTTTCCTTCCTTTTTGTGACCATTACATTGCCCCCTCATGAAGGCCGGGGATATGGAAGTGTAGTCATAGAAAATTCATAAAATTTTTCATAAAATATTTTCGAAAAAATTATCTCGTTTTCGCTACAAAGATACAAAAAATATTGCTGGATACCAAAGAAAATGAGACCCTTTATCGCCTGGAATGCCTGGAAAGTCTCTGTCAAAGCAAAACATTGCAAGCATCTGATCCAAGTATTTCAAAAATTGCACGACCTTCTGTTATTTACACCAATTATTCTAGGCATCAAGTTCTTTCAAAAACAAAACTCCTACCCCAACCTATCCCTAAAAGTTTATAGCAACAATTTTCCCGAGGCTCTGAGTGCGTTTTCGCTTGGAAGGATCAAGTGCCTGCTTGTTCCCCCTATAGGCTTAGTAACTGTGGGAGCAACGAAGAAGTTCAAAAAAAAAAGGTCAATTTGTAACAAAATCCCAGTGTGCGTCTGATAGTCTGAAAGAGGGGTTAGAAACGTGGGTAATTCAGGTTTCGTCACTGGAAACCATAGGGACTAAATCACATCTGGCGCGCCGAGAAAAAATAATGGCTGGCAGCTAGGATTCCCTCGAGCCTAATACGCCACGTTTCCTGTAATTAGATAGGAAGGCTAGTTAGAGCCAACCTCTGACGTCACGTTTTTTGGTGCGGAAATGCCCATTTTTTTATTTTCAAAAAACGCCTGCTGGAGTGGACAGCTCCTGTGAGCCGCGATGGATGTGTGCATTCGACCTCAAGGGGGGTCACCATTCCTTTCCTCACCCTGTCATTGATGGTTCCCTGTTTGGACAGGAAGGGTCACAACTGCCGGATTGCTGGAATGTCGGCGAGTCTTTATAGTCGAGCGGCGTCAAGTGCTATCGTGCAGAAGTTGCTAGGGTTCAAAGTTCGCGCTACGTTGTCGCATGGCCTTGGTAAAAACTGTGTCAGCCCAGTTTCACCTCTGTTGGAAGTGTCATTCTGTGCAGTTTTTAGGGGAGGGGAAAAGGTTAAAAATAATGCAGCAGACTGCACTGTATGACACCGACCGGGCAGAATTAGCCTACATTTAAATATTGCCACCTGCAGCTCCAATGGTGAGCTCCATAAAATATGGGCAGACCAGTTCGCTTTGGTAGCACAGGGTGATGTAACGAGTTAATCAAATGTGGGGTCCAGGTGGATCCTTTGGGTGTAGTCAATCACTCGAAGGCTCTTAGTATATACAGTTAGATGGCGACACGTTGCTGATGACTGGTTGGTGTAATGCGAAACCTGTGCGAAACTTTACAATCGGACACTGTCATGACATATTAATATATGGGCTGTATTGCATTTCAATATGGAGCGTTACATTTGAACTTTGGATGGCACACCGATAGGGTGAAACTGCCTTGTGTACTTTTTCCATTATTAAAATTACGACTGGAATTTATTTGAGGATTGCAAATAAATGGGGTCATAATTCCAATATAATTAGGCCATAAACATTAATCAACCTGGGATTAATATAACTGGTGTGGAATATTACGCTTTACCATGACCAGCTTAATGTTAGATTACCCAGATGAATATCAGGAATGGCGTCTTTATTCTTGAGGTTCTGACACATTTCCAAAATCTTGACCAATTTTTCCCCCCCAAGTTCTGGCCTGCTGCCATCTAGAGCGAGAATGGCGTTCCAAAAAAGGGGTGGCCATAATTTAATGTCAGGTGTCGGTCACTCAAACTGCGGTCTTTTTTTCTCTCTCTCTATCATAGAGCGGAACCGCTCATCTGTAGGCGTAGCTTCCTGCCCAAAATTTTGCGACTAACCCCCGACCTTCTCTTATATCTACCCCCCATTGTTCCCCCAACCCGCCAATAAACGAGGGAGAAATCCATTACAGTATTCTATTATAGAAACTAGATCCTCTCAGCTTTCCTTACAATACAGTGCGTCTACAATTATTTTGACTTTTTGTTTTTTTTTTGAAAATAATGTTTTGTTGGATATGGCGCAACCCGCAGGATTTTGGTCTGAGTATGGTACCCTTGATGTTGCGGGTAAAATGTTCAAGGTTTCCGGGATGGTGGTGCCTGCCAATTGGGGCCTAGTGCTCGGGAGAGGGCACGGGGGCGGGCCAACCTCTGATTGGAGGGACTTAGTTGGCGGGTATCGATCTCGAACCCTGGGGCCCAGCGCGGGTTCTTTTTCCAAAGCTTCTCTCACTCCTCGCCGAAACCACACTTCCAACTCTTCCTCCACTTCTTCCCTGGACACTGTAGGAAACACTTCCATTTTTTTCCGCCTAAACATTTGACGCGTGTGCGGTCAAAGTGACAAAGTGTAAAGTGCGCGTAGACAATGTTGAAGACAAATAAATTGCACAAATTTTCCAGGATCAAAACCGTGCAGATCGTAATTCCGGTACCCAGTGTGATTGCAGACAGTGTTCAATGTGCATTGCGGAAATTTCGTACGAACACGCGCGTAACCGAAAAGCGGGACGCTTGAATTACGCGCGGAAAAGAAAATTCATACCGCGCGGTCTCAGGCGGAAATTGAGCGCGTCTAGGACAAACTGAATGAATTAGCTAAACGGGTCTTAAAAAACAGGTTTTTGACGTCACTTGTTGAAGGAACAAAAAACTGCATGGTGCAAGATGTGACAGTGTGATCTCTTCCTGTTATTTTTTTTTAGCTGTTTTGAAATTCATTGCGGTCGACGCCTTGGAAAAATGGATCGGACCCAAAATAATCCGGGGATAAACAAGTTATCCGTTTGTTCCAGACTGAGATAACTAATAGGACATCAACGGACGTGTTTAGAATATCGTAGCTTTTTTAAAGACTTGTTTTTATTTATAAAAACAGTATTGGTGGGACCCAGATGGTGACTCAGGATCTAAGTTTAGACAGCAAGATGAGTGGCTCGGACGGAAAACCCCCTCTTACCATAGACAGAGCCGCCTTCCTTCTCTTGAGGGTCAAACGGGTCTTCAAAATGAAGGCCAAGGCCCGAAGAGAGAAGGCCAGGTATGGGACACGCATTTTCTGTTATTTATGTGATATGTAAATATGGTCCGGAAATGATTATGGAAACATGTTGCAAATATGGTGGATTAATTGCTTATGATGGTGATCAACACTTTAATAATTGCAGTTATTGTAAGTGATGGTATGTCAGCGAACAACGCTCGTATTATGATTTATTGTTGTTCATTTTGTTTGCCTCCCCCCCCCCCCACTTCTGCCCTTTCGAGCAAAACTGGACCTAGTTGTTGCATTTGTAAGCGTTAATTGCGCCGAAGGCAAACTAACACACACAATTACGTGATTAAATTTTTCCCCCCCAAAAATGTCCGCCATTAGTACTCGCCACGTGCATTCATTATTACCTGTTTAATTATAACTGCACAGGGGAATTAAATAGGAACGTATCAACTGATTGACTCTTCTTGTAATTGGAACTTGTTCGCGATTAAACCATTAGTTAGCAAATTGGCGATTTGCAAACCGACACTCCTATTTGAGCTAGTTAAAAAAACTAGGTTCATTTGACTGATTTCCTCTAAGTAAAGTGGTTTCTTGCAGGGTTAGGACGAAGATCAATCGCTCTGATTTACGGTGTGGTTTTTGTCAAAAGACAGGCGGCAATGTGATGTGATTTATTTGGATGCCATGAAGGAAGTTGCAATCGGTCCTCATTGATCCAGGTAGGCAGGCACTAACCTAATTTGAGATTTGTATGGGAAAAAAAGAAGGTTAGCAGCGTGTGGGAGATGGACCATGAATCATGAACTGCCTGCCTTTCTGTGAAAATAAAAATGAAGAGAGGCAGGTAGCTCTTTCTTGCTCTTCGTCCCTGAAAACTAGCCTCAATTATTCACCATTAGTAGTATTTTATGTCTTTTTCCAGTTACTAGCGAAGTATGCCACTGAGGATTTTCCAGCGAATACCTTGCGCAACATTCGGTTTTAAGCTAACGAGAAATTCCTACTTTAGAATTCCTAAAGTTGGGCCAAAATCGGCGGTTTATCAATCAGACTCGTCTATGATCGTCAAGTTCGGAGTAATTACATAATGAACAGTATTGGGGGAAAAAAATATTGCTTTTCATTTGCTGAAGTGGAGCAAGGGCTAAGGAAATGTGTTCGTTTCGTGGTCACGAACGCTTTGTTAAAGAGTGGTAAATCACTTTGTGGGGATACTGATCAATAATTCCGTGTGATGACCACAATAAAGGAACACGGCTAAGCATTGATGCATTACCAGTTCAAAGTGCCATTAACACACCATAATAATCGCGTGCTGCTCTCTGAAAAAAAAATTTACGCTATTTGAAATCAGAACCTGTAAAATGTTGCAACCGACCTGATTGCAAGGGGGCATATAATTGTATGTCGCCTTTATCACAGAGGCAGACATACCCTGGAATTTTAATTAGCCGCTTTTTGATTACCAAATGCAAAAGTTGTCCTCGTCGCATTTTGTGCAAAACTGAATTCACCAATTAGAGGTTGCGCGTTCTATTCAACAGGCCAGGTCCGCCATAATCTTTTCCTCGAAAAATATGAAGGGTATAGTCCACTAGTCCCTGAAATGATATTGAGTTGTGCGGACCAAGCAGGCTCGAAACGAGGGGACGGATGAAATGTCCGAACATCACACCCATTTCCTTTTCAACGCCAATGATGGGAAATTTTTTATCGCATTTTGTGGGCTTCCGAACCGCAATGCTCGACGTTGTTCATTTTTCCCAGCCTCTAGGGATCGTGTGAACGAGATGATTTTTTTTTTTTTGGCAAAGGTCCGCCAGAAGCGCCGGCTTCTCTTTTAATAAACTTCCGCCGGATTGCGTTTCAATGGGTCTTTTTTTCCACTCTGAGTTTTCCTCCCATCAAGAATGACACTCTTAGGAAGGTGTCACGACTCGTTAGTTTCGTGTCCAGAAAAAAAACATAAGGTACTGCCACAGGTCAAATAGTGACCATCTTTCCATGATATGTGAGTGAAAATGGGAGGTCCTGAGTTCGATCCACGGATGCTGGATTCTAAAATAGGATCCTCTATATTCTAACATATTATTATTCATGGAAAGGAAGCTGTTCTCACTGTTTATGTGGCATGCCACACAGGCCCTCTCCCGAACAAGTTAACTTCATGAGCAAGTAACTTTCAAGGTGGCGAAATTGATATATGAATAGCTCTGTGGATTGAGTTTCAACTTCGCATACAGTCTACGAGATTGCACAGTGCTTTAGAGTTATATAATACTATCACGGCCGTGGGCAAAGCAGCATAACTTATAATGCGTATAGCAGATACCTTAATGCGGGAAGTAACAAGCTGTCTGCAGTTTAAGCAAGATACTCAGCTGCTCGCCAGAGATAATCATGATGAATTATACGCACATTATCAAGTATGAACATAAGACGCTTGTATTTTTCTATTTATTTTAGCACCATGTTATATACATATTATGCAAGAACTGAGTGTGCGAATAATGAACTTAATCCTGACCAATTACCTGCAAGGAACTGCCGCATTTCAAGGAAATGCTCATGGTGGTTAAGTCCCGAGTTCTATTTCAGTTCTAGGCGCATTGGTCTCGTCTCATTTTAAAATCCTTTTACAGCACCGGGGTGGCGCGTCCGGGTCTAGATTTGCACTCTCTTATTTTCCCAGGGTCAAGAGAAAAGGTCTGGTATACATTTAAAATCTAGGGCAAAGTGGATTTAAAGCTGTGCATATATCCTTTCCTACGACACTTTCTTCCTATTACTGCAAATTTATTCAAAAATGATAAACATACATGTTGGTGCGAAAGACCTGAGAAAGGTGAAAGTGTCATAGCCAGTGCATTATTATTATTTCAAATTTTGAGCACGGTTGTGCTTAATAATTAAAGTTACTTACAATGCCAGACTTGTATTTTCAGTTCTTCCCTATTAGTACAGCAAAGTAACACCGTATCGTAATCATTCTGTCAGATTGTGTTATCACGTAATTATGGTAATACAAGAACATGTATACAGTTGTAAGGTGAAATCAGCTGTTCGTTGACTTGTGGGCGCGCCCTTCTTGACCAAGGTCTCTGTTACTATCTATTGAAGGTCGTAATATTGTTGTTTTTCATTCCTCATTCAGTAATAGTGACTAGTAAATTTTTAAAGCATGGATTCTATATTTATGTGGCCTTCGAACGCTTCTTGTCGACTATACACAATGTTTTTGCCTACAGCTCGAGCTGGGTAGAAAAAAAACCCGTACATGAATAATTGAGCGAGGAACCTGCTGGGACGTACTGCGCGATAGCTTTATGCAATTCTCAGGTAGCAATTTACCATCACAACATGTTGCACGAACCTCCCCCAAAGTTACTGTCGAACTATTTCTCCTCCATGCCTAGAACTACTACGCCACAAAATTTCCAAGTAAAAGTTAGTAACCTTTTTTTTAACAAAAGGGAAAAATTCTGCTTCGCTTCCGAATGTGAAAAAAAAGTTTACGGGGCACCTTGGAGGCATCGGGTCCTGAAAAGAAGTCCCTCCCCATAATGTATACTTATGCCCTAATCATCCACGTCAAGTATCTTTGTCCCAGCCCAGATTGGAGGAAGAGATGAGATAATAAAATGAGACGAGGGGGACTAAGTTTAGAAAAATGTTAGGAGTCCGGGTATAAAACCTGGTCATAAAAGTCGTTTCTGACTCCGCGAAGGTTGAAAGTTCTCCGCAATATGTTCGCATATATGCATATGGCCACACCTGTCAAAGACCTCTCGAAAAGGTCAGACCGATGACGTCAAGAGCTGCGTCTTCCGGCATGGCTACGACATTTTGACAACACAAAATATATCTGATCCTACTAGACAGGTAATTAATATGATTTTCCATTAGCGATCACGCTACAAAGTCATTCTGGTTGCTGGTAGTTGCAATCACTAAATGTAACGTAGAGAAAACGCTCGTTTTTAAAAAGCGTTTCAACCTATAGGAGATTGACAAACAAATTTGTCAGGCTAATCAGTCGGACGCTTTAGCAAGTTGGGTGTTAATGAGTTTGGGAAAGGATCATTTCGAAGCATGATTAATTAGTCAGGGGAGGAGATTAAAGGTCTTTTCATGCACTTTTCATTCAGTTGTCGTCGTTAAGGGGGGCGATCATTTATCAGTGTAATGAAACTGATCTGATTTAGTTTTAGGCATAAGGGTGCCGACTCAATTTGAATAACAATATTTTGGAGCCTCGTTTGCATGATGGCGAAATGATCGCACAATCCCGGTGGGATTATTATATGCGCGTTACTTAAGATTAGAGGTGTGGAGCCTGCCTCCTTATATAGGGCGTGCCAATTTGAACCAAAATGTTCCTATCAAAAGAGAAGCAATTTGCATATAAGCACTGATATGTCTGTTTTATTTGATTTCATTTGCGGCAGACACATTATTGTGAGATCAATCGTCAATGTTCGTTTTGGTGGGGGTTTAGTTCTATTCTAAGAACCATGCAAAAACCGGTGTTTTTTTATCATTTGGGCTATATCTTTTGTTCCCGTCAAAATGATGAATCGTTTCGCAAACAGATTGCCGATTCTGGTTTCACCCTTGAAGGACAAACGGAGAGCCCCTCAGGGTCGCCAATGCGGCCAATGGATTAATTGGAAGGAGATTATCTACTCTGATTAACATATTAGCAGCATCGGCACGAGGCCTGCAGGGCCGTTGACGCAGAACACGTTGTATAACATTATCATTTACTAAGCACACAGCTCTCTAGAGCCTAGATGTTTGCTCACATTTTGTGCTGATATAGGAAGGTTAGGACAACAGTAATGTTCTCTGTAACAAAAAAAAGGAGGACCAAAATAATAAATTAACCTTCGGGCCACATTGGCAAAGCCCTGAGGCTGGGGTTTGCCCATCCCATTGGGGAATAATATGAGGCTTGGTTCATCTACAGTGATAAAGCAAGCTTACCCGGGCTCTCTTATATGATATTGAAAGCTTACATAGTGACGCGCGAAGTGCTTAAAAAAACTAATATAGCACTGTAAGGGCGTGCTGTATAGGGAAATTCCTGGATGGTATGTCCAATTATACAACACTACAGTCACGATTTCCGTCCCATTAGACAATCTGCATGAAATTAAAAGACTGTTCAAAATCACTTCTTGACGTTCATTCGTGCATTCAATCAGTGGTATGCATTGTTACAGCTCAAATGGGGAATGTACTGTACAAAACGATGGGAAAAGTACTTTGGGAAGTGTTTGAATAACGAGTACAGTTGTTTGAGAGCGTAGCAGCCTGTGCAAATCTTTTTATTCGCAACATTTAACAATGATTGGCCGCTATTTGACGTTTGTATTGCGAAAGGCAGCTGAAAAATATTTAGTGAACGATGTGGAGATAACTTTGTTTAAAATTTTTGAAAATGACAAGTTAAAAATGAATTTGTTACAATATTATACCGTATTGGAGAAACGTAGTACTCTAACACACGTACATTAAAATTATTATTGATATTACATCAACATGAATACGCTTATACCAGTTTCTTAAACTTTGACATAATATCGATAATAATATGATAGTGGCAATAATGCTGAAATACTTCTTAGCAATAGTTTCGAATTGTCTCACAGAATTTGTCTTTTTCATGTCTTGCAGTAACCAATTCTGATTGCATAAGGCACTCCAAGACTGGTCTTTTCTGTTACGCAATATTACTCCCTAAATGTCTTCCGACAGGAATGGTATAATTTTTTAATTATTCGTATGTGGCCACGTCAACTATGACCACTGATCACAAGTGAACAAGTGATGATATTATGCTAGGCCAGTGGTTGCTTAGAGTATTTTCTATTTGTTAATGCCCAACGTTATTCATTATTCCTCGGTGGGTTCCAAATGGATACTGGGAGTAGGAGTAAACGAGAAGACCCCGACATATCAAATACATATAGATAATCCATAAAAATGCTTCCTATACGTATAACCCGACCCAGGGAAAAAATTGTAGTGGCCTGTACCACTAACTCCATTGTGTAGCCCTTTATTTGTACAGTATTAAAACATAAATTTATGCACAGTACAGTGCTAGAGTGAGTAAACAGCGCTAATATCAGGCTTTGTTGACAAACAAACGCAGCTTACACAATATACCAGATGAACACTTCACAATGTTGATTATTTTCTACCCCCAGCAAACCATTAAAACGATATCCCAAAAATTGTGTGCTTTTCTGCATTCACCTGCCACATTTCATATATTTTCTCTTAATAGCTTGCAAACTATTTTAGCACACTATAATAAACTATGATAGATGTATAGTAGTATTAACTAGTAACCTATAATTCCAGGATTGTCAAGGAATATTGTCTGAGAAAGAAACTTAATGTCGTGGCGCAAGTCACAGCCTGATTTTTATATAAATCTCATTTCATTTCATTTAACCTAGAAATATGGAAGCCAGCTATGGTACTTATTCTCATAACATAAACCTCATAAATGGTAATGTTATGTTCCAGCTATTCCTACAAATTTGCATCGCATGTCATGACAAGTATAACAAAAAGTTCACATTTCGCCGGTTGGCTTCAGAGTCTGAATATTTTGATTTTTATTTCACATAAAACGGCACCTATACTCTGTTATTCTTTCCAGCCTGTTTTTTCCTGTTCTGTTTAATTTTTCTCTTACAATACCCTGACGGCAAATCATATGCCCTTTTTGTGAAGCCTTGAGAGTGGCGAAGGAATGTCCTTTAGAGGGTGGTTCTTAAAGTTCGGTCCATATGACATGCTGGCGGCCAAGAACCGATCAAATATTCAAATGCTGGAAGTTTTACTGCATGGCAAGTGACAATATGTGTGGTCAAACTCAAAGTGGGCCACGGTTAAAAAAGTTTTTGAAGCACTGCTACACTAATGATGACGATTTCGACAGAAACAACATTTTCTTACTTGCTTTAACACACCATAATTATTAAAATAAATAATTTAGTGAAGAAAACCATATTATTGCGGATGCGGAAAATGATGAACGTAGTATTGTTCCTGATTATGTCATTTACTTCTTGATATGATCATTTATTCAAGCATTAAGTTCAAATTACGTATTTATTGCATATTTGAAAACTTGCTACAATAAATAATACTGAACCATACATCCTGGGGCCCACCATTATTTTAAAAATAGTCGTAATTCCAAACTCCCAAGCACTGTCCTTCACCGAGAACCTCGCATCAAATTGTCTCATAAAAAGAGTGACGTAACGTGAATTAACTTCAATAAAGGCGGAGTCCCTAAGCCCTTCTGATGCCATGCAACGGTAAGCTGTTGTAAAACACTGCAAAAGCTAATGATCGCTTTGGCCAACACTGTTATTGTGAACATTCTTCACTCCTACGCCCGGGTGACACATCGGAATTTTGGAACCTGCGGTGACAATGACCTGTCAGGTTTGATTTGAAACGTGGCTGTCCAACTCCAACGCAAATGAACACCCTTCGACCCCTCATCATTTTAATGTCGTAATCAACCCCACGAGTCCGCTGTTTGCCAGACTTTCCAGCCGTCCCATGGCCTAAGTTTGACATTGAAAAGGTGTCCTCGGGTTGTTCACCGCTTGATGCGAGTCGGGCAGAGAGAAAACGCATTGACTGAAAACGTGGGTTTGTGAATAATTAATGCGACAGTCACGCAGCCGCCATGAATAAATCATCGGAACGCGCGCTTTCGGGTCTAAAATGGATCCCTCACAATATTTGCTCTCCATTCAATTGACTATTATGTACATGACCGTCCGGAAGTGATGGACAGAATTACTTCTGGTCCATACCGGTCCGGACTAGGTTGCCACTAGTTTGTCCCATATCGAACTGGAATTTCTGACACACCCTGTACAACAGCAGTGCTTGGCATAGATGTAGCGCGTTGGAGTGAATGGTTCTTGCATCTGCCTCAGACCCCCACTAGGGGATGGGTTAAGTAATATCCTCTTTGAAACTTTGAAGTGGTCTGGCCAAAGCAGCGGGGGTACGAACTTGGACAGAAGTTTCTGCGGGGGAAAAGGAACATTACGAAGCAATTAATGTTCCTTCCTAAGAGTCGTCAGTCGGCAGCTTTCAATTCCGGTTGGGGACCATGCCTTTACAGAGAGATCATTTGCTTTTATTCTCTTTGAAAATCGCTCTTTCCATTTCGGCTGTCTTTCTGAATTCATCACGCTAACGAATAAGTAATGGAAATTATTGGATTGTCGGTAGCGGGATGTACAGTACAATTCGGGCTTGCAAATCAAAGCTAGGTGCGGCTGGGATAAGCTGCATAATTTTTGGGAATTAGTGGCTGTAGAAGTCATATTCTGCCAGGAGAGTGTCTATCGTCATTTATAAATAATTGGGATGCTGTGTACTGAATCTGCTGATAAACGATTTTGTAATTCAGATTGTCATTTTATTATAACCATTATATGGATTGTATAGCATTAATTTTACTTTTAAATTCCAGCCGTATACTTCTGCATAATTATCTAGGAACCGAACCTGACAAATGAAATACTTCCTACTTTGTCGGAACTCTGAAAGAAAACGGAGAATAAAACCACCGTTCATGCAGTCGGAAATCACTGTAACAGGAAAGATATTTAAAACGGGATTTGATATGCACAGAACTTGGGCGAGAATTGGAAATGACAGGACTCGAAAAGAAACGGGGTATCCTTTGTGCACAACGCCATAAGAAACCATTCCTTCCAACGACTTTTCTTTCA
Organism: Catajapyx aquilonaris; assembly: GCA_000934665.2. Lineage (NCBI taxonomy): Eukaryota > Metazoa > Arthropoda > Diplura > Dicellurata > Japygidae > Catajapyx > Catajapyx aquilonaris. Next base: position 27,573 of record JYFJ02002405.1, read on the forward strand.
TCAAGGATGTAATAAGCTTTCCTCTTTCCTTCTCACCGAAACGAAGAGACATCTCTGAATTATAATCCTTTTAATCCTTCAAGGAGTCTCCAACATAGTCCTGGTCACCGGCCCGTCTTCCTCCTACCCACCCCACCCACCCACTCTTAAACTTAAAACGTTCCCCTCCCGAACAGATTAGCATTCATTTGCATACATCCCGTGCAGTTTTATTCGTGAGGTGAATCGCGACCTAATTGGATTTTTAAGAAGCGGAGAAGAAGTTGGATGAAGCTCCTGGGGGCCTATTTGACTCTGTCCTTTCTTCTCTCCAGAGGCAAACGTGTCCCGACTCAGTCATCTCCTGGCCTTTTGTCCTGCTTTGTGTCCCGTGTCCTCTTGCCCGCAGCCAACACGGCGTGTGTCAACTCAAACAGGAGACAATATCCTCGCTCGGCTACTATACCCAGTGGCCATCAAATTGGCCCAAAGCCACTGGTCCACAACTAACATGTTCCACTCTGGAGAAGAGTCCAGCATCACTGATCGATTCTAGAACTTGGTTTTATTAATTGTTTTTTGGAATTTCAAAAATATTGATGCGTCAACTTGATTGGTTCCATTATTGGGACATAGCCAAATTCTATCTCCAGTGCTGTACACCCCGATCTATTCCGTTCCATGATTTGGCACAGTTTGGAATAGATTTCCAATCTGCTTGCGCCCTTAGGGCACCTGTACGTCACATTTTTTTTCGCCAATGCTAAGTGCGGCTCGAGGGAGCTGACGGTATATAGCCTGTGGTTGTGGTAGGAATTTGCAAGACTGGGAAGGAAGGCTGGTTGCGCATCCGGCCACCGCCAATTTGCATATCTGGCAGCAAGGCCGTCACTGAGGATTTTCTGCCGCGCCCACAATTATCCCCTAGAGATCTATACGCCAATAACCCAGGGACCTTTATTGGGAAATTGGAGTTCACCGGAACAACGACCCACCCACCTCCTCATGCAAGCATTGTTACGTCAGACTAACTTCATAACTCAATTTGACGCAACTTTTTTAGGCTGCATTGCAGGTTTTTTTAAATGCATGACACGTCGTACCGTGTTGTAAAACTTTGTCATTTGGGTGGGGCAGCCTGCTGGACATAATTACATGTCGTTATCAGAAATACGTCTCCATCCGTCAATATTGGGCTGGCACTCAAAATTCAGGCGCGCATCAGCGTCACAACCAGTTATCGACTAATGCATGTTATTTCAATATTTTTACTTTGAAGAAAAGCGGCTTGAAAAATTTAAATGGAGCTATTCATAACTTTTTGTAACACTATTTGGGATGATGAATGGGAAGTTGGATGGGTGTCAGTCCCCCAAGCTTTTTGTATTGATCGAAAATGTGATGTGTTTGAAGAAATATGCGGAGAATTCGGTGTAAATTCCTGTTCTGACACTGAAAGAATGGTTTTAAGGAAATAGACGTAATTATAGATGCAGTTCCACCGCAAGATGAATCCATTTGTGACGTGACGCCTCGTAGTGTCTGTGCGACAGGAAATTGCCCGAGTAATTCCCATGCAAGGCTACAAAATCCTCTACATTTGCGTGGATATTGCCTTCAACCTCTCAGCAAATTGCCCTCTGCCTATGCTTCAGCTCACAAAGTTGATAAACAATCGTGATGGGAAACGTGAAAAAAAAAAATCTTTAGAAAAATGTCTTTCGATCATCATCCAAATGATGTGCGATCAACTGTTAGAAAATTGATGGACTTATTAAGGGGTAATTTTGGCCCTAGGAGACCGCTGGGAATCCTAATGGGACGTTTAATTAAGACGAAGGAGAACAAAAATGAAGAATTTGACATTTCCTTCCAACAATCCATTTTTTGGGGCGGATTCAGTCCAAGCAAATTTTTTAAAGCCTAAAAATGGAAATTTGATGGAAAAAAACTGTGCGAAAATGTATATGCCTGAGTGAGGCCAAGAAAGAGTGAAAACATGGGCGTAGGAAAAGCCCCCCTAGGGCCTACTGCAGAAGGGAATTTGCCATTTTAATGATCTTGGGTTTTGGAAGGGTAGAAAAGTTAGCGCGGATTAATTTAATTTCCCCCCTCTCCTCCTCCCACCACTCAAGACAGGAAATAGGGCAAAAATTGAAAGAAGCAAATCGGGTTATCTGGATTTCCAAGGGCGATGCGTACCGCCAGGATTGCCATCTTACCACCACATTTTTTTGGGAGGTTTCCCCCATCTAAGCCTTAGGCGGCCAATGAAGAGGATTCAGATCATCCCCAACGGCTTATTTATGCCAGCAATTCACTTTTAAGCAACCTTTACCTTTAATTTATACTCGAAACAGGCGCCTAAACTCCCTTCTGTTCATTGTGTAAGCACAAGTTCTATTATCGAACCTGGAAGGGAAAAAAAGTAGTCTTAAAGGAAAATGGTGGGCAAGGCCATAATCTAGTGCGCCCACCTCGACCTTTTTCGTCCATCTCGAGCTTTACCGTTTCTCATACAAAGGGCAAAAAAAAGTAGTGCTCGTTTATCTCCGTTTTACACTGGACCTTTGCGAGCGGTGATTTATAGGAGAAAGGTCGCAACGACCAATGGGAGGCCGGATTGGATCAAGCAAGTTTATTGCTCACTTTGCTCTTCAATCTTTCCGCCTTATTGTTGCGTGGTTGGAAAAGTAGTGGACGTGGGATAGAGCCGCCGTGCTCTGAATATCATCTCCGCCACAAGAACAAGCAAGAGCCAAAATTCTACTCCGATGCAATAGTTTTAGTGCAGTGTGGGCAAATGGGTGGGATGAGAGGAAATTGGGGGTAATTCGGTCTAGGCGCTTTATTGCCAGTTTTATAACCAGTGCAATATCGGTGGGTGACGTCGGTTGTCACAGGGTCAATCAATTCGGGGATGACTTTAACCCTTTGGGTGCCATATTCCCAAAAGTGATGAGTGTTATCCTGTCATGTAGGCAGCCAACAAGTCTGGGGTGTTATCCTGTCATATAGGCAGCCAACAAGCCAGGGGTGTCTATCAGGCTGCCGCATTTACAGGGGTTAATTATGACTGATTGTTTTTTTCAGTGCGGCGCAAGAACGACTGGTTCCTCCGGGTGTTGGCGTGGTTCCAGCATGCCTGGCCGTGCCGGAGCTGATGGCCCCAGGTGATGGAGGGGGAAGGGGCGGAGGAGGGTCCGTTCGCCCCGGGGCTAAGGTGCCTCCTCCACTGCTACGATCCAGGACCCTTCCATCCATTGTGGTACCTGGCATCAACATCCTTCAGGCTCAGATCGACGCCAAGTACCAGGCCAAAGGTGAGTTATGTTTACCAATCGATTTATTCTGGACAGAAACAGCAGCATCAGCAGATATACATGTTGGTGTAGTAGAGCTCTGATTGCGAGTGATAAAATCATGGCGAATGAAAACATGCAGGAGTTCTGATCCACTCTGGATAATGGCATGGTCAAGTGGAGTAGAATGTGAATGCCATTCTGCATATATCGATTGGTAGAGAGGAAAAAATGCCATCTGTTCTTTCGCACCGGAGGGCCACTAGCTTGTTTGTGATTTCTATTCAAGCCAGGTATAGGGGTGTTATGATCATGCAGCCAACTTTTTTGAGATAACTGCTCCCAGACGTAACTTTACTAACAAGTGTCGCATTTTCTTGGCACCGGCTCCAAATCCGGGTCCTCCTGTTTTTGATGAGTTGCCCACAAGAGCCGTTCTCCCGGAAAGTGCTGTAACTTTTCGCCGGCACTGATTATCTGTGGCACTCTTTAAGTGATGTATCGCCTTGTTGTTCCTTATCAGGGTTGAAAAATTGTTGAGGAAGCAAGTGTTAGCAAGAATGTAATTTTTATTATTGGTGCATTGAGGCATAGGTCGGCTTGCAGTTCTCATAAAATTCAAACTGAAAAAAACAAGCTGTTGTATCTGGAAGCGAGAAAATCGTTAACAGCCATTGTAAAGGCGGGCACCGGCAGTACAACGGGAGAAAGTTGCAAAAGAGGAAATATGGCCTCATTAAGGAACTGCAGCACTCTTGATGTCTGCATCCCAAATGAGTTATGTATAATGGGGCTGGTACACCGTCCCCCCGGACGTCAGAATATGCACAGGGACCGAGATGGTAACATTCCTGCTGAATAATGAAGCAATGGTCAGTTGCAATCGATGCTTGGCAGTGTGACATGAAAGCATTCGGCCGACGAACATTAGTGTCCCGCACTGTACCTGACAGCTGCTAAATTGAACATTTCGCATATTCTGGGCCCTGCTGGAGTCGATCAGGAGATATAATAACTTTTACCCTTCGGTGCCGGAACTGTGCTTCTGTCTAATGGCCTACACGCATTGATAGTCATATGCTATACCGCATATTGCTGGAGGCCCCAGGGAGTTCATTTCTTGGTCACCTGCAGCGAAGGCCAATAACTCCCATACAGTACTGTCAAGCTGTGAGGTATGTCTGCGAAAAAGTAATATCCAGCAGCCCCCGTAATGCATAACTCACCATTCAATTCAATATGAGCGGCTCAGAAAATGGGGGGAAAAAACAAATGAAAAAATGCCCGCTTTTTCACCTATTACGGCGACTCTGAAGGTTTCTATCTTCAACAATAAATAACTGCAGGGAGTCTGTAGGGATTGGAAGTTAGAAGTGAAGCAAATGGAAAGAGAAAAGTTGTGGGCTGCTCTTGAAAGCAGACCCCGAGACGTTGAGGAGAACTCCAAGGCTTTGAAACCGTCTGCGAATCTAGTGGGGAAAATCAGTGCCGCCATGGTATAAGTTATAAAGGCTATCGCAACGAGACGATGAATGGCTGTCCTGAAGGGCCGATGAACCCTGGAAGCAGCAGGGCGTTGCCGGGACTATTTGTCGCCCGGCTTCAATTCCCCAGATTTTCTGACCTATAACTTGTTACTGACCCGGGTTTTCCTAGAAAGTGAAGAGGATCAATTAAGAAGGCAAAGTGCAGAGTGTTTAAATGGAGTCTCTCTAGTGCAGGAAGTGATTTGGGCAAAATTTGTTGCCAATTATCTTATCTATAGCAGCCTCCGAGAGATATACATAGCAAGTGCCAAAGTGTATTTAGACAAGGCGAGGGATAAGCCCATCTGTTCGTTGTTAGACCCGGACCCAAAAAGGGTTCCTTTTGTCCATCCACAAAAATGGCAGTTAATTATTGCATGGACTAATTAATTGATAGGTCAGAACTTGTTAATTAACTGATCCCTTTTTTCGTGGCATTTACAATCCCACTGACCTTTTCCAACGGCCGCACCCAATTTGATTCGCCCGTACAGAGGATGAAAAAAAGAGCGTTAGATGCGCCTGAGGGTCCCTGAATGTCATTTCGAATTGTGGTGTGAACTAAAACATTTTCGTCCTTGCAAGTTTTCCTTTGGTGTGGTGGAGGGTAACAAGAGTTGCAAAAGACGGGAAGTAGGTCCTTGTGCACGAGAGACATCGAACTCACGAAAAGAGTCGTAATCCCGAGGTCGTTTCGTCGGATTCGCCCGACTCTAAATGATAAAAAAAGGGATGTCGTTGTCTGGACTTCTGGTTCGTTTTACTCCAATCCTTGTCCCCTTTTTTGTCGGGTTCTTGCAATCCTCCACTATGTAGGGTAGGATTTGCTTCCTGGAGTCTTCTTAAAGCCTCCCTAGAGGACAGAAACCTTTCAGGAAAATTAGTTGCCCTTTTCTTACACCACAGAGTTAGGACTTTTTGGCGTATAAATGTATACGCTTAACGTAGAATGAGATAGTATCAGTGTTTGAAGTCTGTAGATGTCATACCATGGTTCAGGGAACATCAAAGTTTTGTCCAATGCAACATCCCACCGGTGCACGTAGGGTCTCGGATAACTTCTGCTAAGCGCTTATTACTTATTTTTTCACCCAAAGTCCCCTGGATCTCTCTCCCCCCTCTTTGTTGCGCTATCGGAACTGCAGCATCGAACAAGAAAGGTAATGAATTTAACGCTCTTGCCATTCAGGGACGCGGCTGGAAGCTAATGGAATTTGCACCTCATTCTCCTAATTTGGACGAAAGGGCCGAGTAAGAACAGGCGTCCTACAAGGAGGGAAGGTCCTAGTATCGTCTAGTGGCAACTAACTACCAAAACCCGGTTTGCAACACGACAGCGGAAGGCAGAGCTGTTTCCTTGAGCAACTTCTGACGTGATCTTCCTTCGCCGCAACTTCGCCTTGCCCGCCCGTGCAAGCTAATCCTAGAGGATGCCTGTTAATTACTCCTTTCCTTGCCGAATTGGCTGCGAAATTATGATGCCACGAGTCACTCGCCGATAATAACGTCCGTTTCTGTTGCGGCAATAATCTGCATTTGCATGGGGCTCGTAATTGGCCAAGTGAAAGTCCGGCAGCTCTTGGCAGCCGTTTTGACAGCCCAGATAATAAACGATACGGCACGCAAATTCTGGCATCAAGTGCTCATATAGAAGGTAGTCTCTAGTTAGGGGAAAACTAATGAGCATTGTCTCAAACTGGGTGGGAATTAGAAGTACTAATGAAAAGTGTAACGAGCGTTGACATTTCGAGTGTTAAAGTTTTATTTGGCTCCTATTCCGGACCTTACTGGAGAAGACACTGATGTTCCACTGGAACGACGCTCTTTTAGCCACTTATAAATCAAGAATGACGTCAGGCTGGCAGGATTACTTCTAGCTGATGAAGCACTCTGAGAGAAAGATAACAAACAGTCTGCACGATTGATTTCTCAAGTTAGCAGACGAAGGTATGGGGTGCCAGGAATTGAGGGGGGGTATAGGGTGGAGAATTCGAAAGTTTTGTAGAAAAGTGGATCGAGGTCGCGAAACTTAAGCAAAATGGCCCATTCCAAAAACCGGCAGTATGTCTCGGGGAGTATAATTGGAACGAATAGCTCGAATTTTTTTCGTTTTAACAATTTTCTTGGTCTGTTGGTTGGATTTTAATGAGCTGAGCAACTGCAACATTCCCGTTTTAAATATAGATCCGCCTTCTTTTTTTATTGGAGAGTTAATAAGAATGTTTTAAAGAAGAGTATATTTGAAGCGGGAGAAGGATCCTTTTGCGGCTCATAAATGTTTCAATAGAGCCATCTTGGCTGAGGAAAACGATTTAGCCCCATCGTTTCCCACCTCGGCAGCAGGTCTTTGGAGGCCCATTTTCAACGGACACTGTTGATATTTCAGCTGTCTGCACCAAATTCGGTCCGATAGTTAGCTACCTAAGTCCTTCAAACGTAACGTGAACAGACCGCAATGAAAAATGGACGTCCAAAGAGGTTGAAACGTATCCTTTTGACAAATGAGCAGTTAGCCGGATTTAATAGCGAATGGACCGATGTAGAGCTGCGTTAATGCGGATGTCAATCCTGTTAACTCTCCTATACCAGACTGAAATTGGTTAAAAAAAGAGGCAAAGTCCAAACCGATGTCAAACAAAAGGCACAAGATCGATACTTCTGCATGTGTGGACCCCTCTACTCTCTCCATCCAACAATTTTCTGTCACTGGTTGGACCGGGGATGGACCTGGGCCAACTTGTCATATCGACAAAGTTTTCAGGAAAAAGGAGAAGGCTATATAAGGACCAAAATTTGCTGCGTTTGCCAGAGATTTTTTTAAAGAAATTATATCAAATGTTACGCAACCGTTCATTTACATGGTTTCGAAGTGGAAAAACCTTATCGCACTGCTGCAGTGTCCCGTCCTTTTTTATTGTCAACGACGTTATTTTTTTACGTAAGGCATGATGAATGTCTTGCAATTTTTGCGCGGCTGGTATCACCCGGCAGGGGTGCCTTTTCGCATTTTGTAGGAATGTAGCTATTGTATTTTGAATTACTATAGCCCAGCTGTGGCTCTATGTTGACGTGATTATGGGAATTAAGCACACTGCGCATTTAGTAGTGGCTAAAATAAGTTCATCCACCGAGACGTATGCAGAGCGGTGGCCTCTGCCAAGTAAAACAGGTTGGAATCTCATTACTGAGTAATAGAAAACCCGAATTTTCCAACGGAGATCCGCAGAGGGGACTGAAAATGTGTGCAGCAATTCTGCATAAAGCTCGGGCCATTTTTTTTTCTAATAATACTCCCTTTTTTGTTCGGATATTTTCGGAATTTCTTATCTACATTTTTCCAGTTCCAGCACCAACTCGCGTAAAACTGTGCTCCTATTTATAAAAGGTTCATGTATACAAATCCTTAACAAAAAAAGGCTGACCATTATGTATTATTTCAGGAGGAGAATTGGGCCGAAAGTCCTCGTATCCTATCAAATCATCCGACAGTGTGTCACTGCTGACCTCTCCAGGCCATCGAAGGTCTCCAGATGACGTCGTGGGTGAGTTCCTTGTTTACAACCATTCCTTGCAATCCAGTCGACAACAGCTAGTAATCGATTCACTTTTAAATTGTAATCCATCTCAAGCACATCTTAAAAACTCACAGTTGCGCTGAATGAAGATCTTCAGTGGAGGCATCTCATCAAGTTTGTCCTTAGGATCGGTTTCAAAGTCACCGGAGAATTCGGATGAGGTCGAAGGGTGAAGGAGGTAGCGTCTAGGAGAGTTTGGTGAGGGTTAGATGGAAGAGGAGGAAGGAAGGTTGGTTTATATATGCTAAAGAGGACTGGAGCGCATGCAGAATTCGTGGAGTTGGCAGAACGTGTCGTGCAAGTCTTCGTCGGTGGAGAGGAAAAAGTCCGGATCTGTGCAGTTAGGCCACTTGGGAACTCTTTCACAAACGGAAGAAAAACTCTTTTTCGGAAATCTGTGGAGGGTGGTTCGAGCAGGGTTCGAGGATATTGCAAATTGAAGTTTTTTGAAAGTCACAATAAGCCATGCTTTAAATGCCCTGAAAGCCTGATTCCTAAGCAGTCAGCCATTACCCCCCTTACCAGCTGTATAAAAAAACTCAATAGTTTAATGCCGTGCAAAGTATAGGCCTCTATTGCAATACTTGTGGTATGAGACAAGATTAATATATTCAATTTACCACATCAATCAAGCTTGTTTTCAATAATAAGATCCCCGATTAATTTTTCTTTCTTTACACACCTTCATACGTCAGTATGCTAATAAGGAGAAAAAATATTACCATTCTTGGGCAAGAATAAGTTCAGTTGTAAACACCATGTGGAAATACCCGGAAATTGCGTGGGATCATTAGCCAGCAGCAACAATATGGCGTATACACAAAGGGATCAAGGTTGGGCTATAACAGTTTTATTTGCACCAAAAGCATTGTCCGCTGAGAACAAAGTTTTGAAACCCATTACTTGGCATGATCAAAGGCATGTCCTACAACACGGTCAAATATGTGCATTCTTTTGTACTGTACACTGTACCCAATTTATGGCTGGACGCTATGGCTTCTGTCGCGTCAAAGCTATGTATTTTTCAGAGGGAAAAAAACCCCAACTGCTCAAGAGCCAAACCAGGCGAATGCAAAAGAGCATTGATCGGAGCGTGCGACCTTTGAAACCCAAGGTTGCGTCTCCTTTTTAAAAATATATTATTCATATACACAAAGGAGATGCGGTTTCATACCTTGGGCACGGATGGGCAAACAAATCCCTTTAATTGGAGGAGCTGACTGCTACTCTAACTTCAGTTGCCACTTGTTTAAGTCCCCTTGGGCTTGGCAACAAAGGGCGACCAGCACGGCCGCGGTGAATCCTCATTGGGATTACTCCTCTGACATGATCCGGCTTCTGCTCTTGCACACCAAATGTACAGAGCGCTTTAATTAAGCATGTGACCCGAGACATTCTCGATAATTGTCTCTTCAGTGCGCAGCGACAGAGCCACGTCCAGTTTTTTAACAGAACCGGGTATAAAAATAATTTTACGGGTACATTTATAGTAAGGGGTAGCTTAATATCAACAGTGCGTTTTACGATATAACTGGTCGGTTCAGAGAGAAGCATGGAGTGTTAATTATTCAGAATGCTAAAGGTTAATGAACGTGCACTGTAAGTGCATCAGAGGGCAATGCCCTTTGGAATAACTCGCTTAAAATAAGGATGAAAGGGATATTGTGAACCGAATTTGGTAGAATTGCTAAGGAGTTTTCCAGGGTTTGACTCCAGAATATTAAGTTGTGCTAATGGAATTAGTCTCCGAGAGAAAGCGTCCTGGAACAGTTGCGGTAAGCCGGTACCATTACAAGTGTTAGGTACAATGCAAACATAACTTGAATAATACAAACCGTTAGACATTAGGGTGAGACGGTAGCTCAGTTGTAATGCTTGACTCCAGTTAGAGTGTAGTACGTTTACTTGTACGACAGTTATACACTAAAAGTAACGTATACGCTACTAGGGAGAAGGAAGGTACGGATGTTTATTTACCTCAGCAAATAGCTTCAAAACAAGGGAATTTGGCTGTGATTGTTGCTTCCAATGGGTTGCTCCATTACATTGGTTTGCATTACTTACATTATTTTCATTACTTCTTATCTTATCCTTCTTTGAACTGGGAACTTGAGCAGTGCACCACTCCTCATAGATCTCTGATGGATGACTTGATTTGTAATGGTAGCATTATGATGAGTCACGTTATGATGAAAGACCTGGCAACTATAGAGGATTTTGTCCCACTGTAATGTCGAAGTAGGGATATCTGAATAAGTAGTAAGAAGCCAGAAGTTTTCCACTCTCAGCAGGAATGATTAGTGGGGTGATGACATAATACTGTGAAACGCAGGCGGGGAAGGAGGTTTGCCAAGTGATGACGACATACGACGACTACAGAATGGGTGACGAGTTTTTTAAAAAGATGATCTGCTATTACAAAGTGTTAATATTGGGTGAAATAATGCAGTAAAAATTTATTAAACAGGGCAACAATGTTAAGTGTAACATTAATATTTATGTAATTTGACTTTCATAACTTGCACCGCAATAAAATGTGATTAGTGTTTACTAGTCTCTATAATGTTGCTGAACTTTTGGTAATAGTAAAAATAATTGTCGACCTTTTTACTAACAACCAATTAAGTTGAAATCGGAACTCGGATATAAAATCATATGACAGTGCACTGACTTGTCATTATCTTTTCTTCATAAATTGCGGCTACACTGTTAAACGCAATATTTGCTCCATGTCAAACCAACCGAGATATATTCAGTCAGAAAATTAATGGGAAAATCATGTTCTCATATTGCACTGAGCCCCGGGAAAATGATGACGAATCGTGGTACTTTCATAATATTTCCTGTGAAGTTTCACCAGTCAATGTCACATCCATCCACTTTGAAACTTACTATTCTTGTCGGACACTTTCGTACTGCACAACAGACATTCGAGTAGTATCCTCCCTTCCCCGCATGGTCACTTGAACTTGATTCGGTTTTCTGTTCCATCGAGTTTGGATTCGAAAATCAAGGTTCTAACTCACATGCTGATTTCGTGTGGTGTGGATTCTTTTTTCCCTTCATGGATCGTGAAATCGAAAAGTAGCCTATACGTATACGTCTGATATTCAGTAACAGAATGCATCGTTTCGACATGGATGGATGTGAAATCGACAAGTACAACTTCCTAGAAAATGTTTCGAATGCTTGAAGGTTCATTCCAGGTTTTTCCATCGGGGTTCAGTGCAACAAATGCGCAAATGCCATTCGTTTTCTGGCGGAGTTTCTGGCTTACATTGTTCATTTATTCTACAGTAGTTACCAGTTGGCACTGTACCGGTATTCTCTTTGTTCGTCCGAGTTAATCACATGCAAAGGCTAGACTTACGCTGTTGTCCAGCGAGCTTGGTCAGATCCCAATTCTAAACTGCCAGAACTAGGAATTACAGTATTCAAATACATATTACGTAGTCAGCGTTTCGCAGAACGCAATTTAGATTATGCCAAGTCTTTGTTGCAACCAGCCTTACATGCATAAAGACAAACAACCTACAGCACTTACGCATATAAAAAGTGAAGTAGGGACTGGAGCTTTGCGTTATGAGGCTCCCAGCAATTTACTTGTGCAAAAGTACTTATGCAAATAAACTCTTTCACTTTCGAGCCCTTTATGCAAAATCCCTGCAGCAATTTGCCATCTTTCTTCATGTCCAATTTGCCCTGATGCCTGTTCCACCCTCCCACCAACCAGTTCAAAGACTTGGCAACTAACGAGTTATTGATTGATTATGATTGATTCGTTCCCGTAAGTAGTTGGAGCGATTTGAATGGAAACCTCCTGGTGCGTACATAGGAAATGAGCTGTGTGAGCTGAAGGAATTTGGGCGATGTAGACTCTGCAAGCTTGGGCACTGTGTAGGTCTCATGAGGTTCAAGCACGAGCGGATTTATGGTTGTTAGGTAAAGAAATACGGGCAAGTTTGGAGGCTTGAGGAGGGGGTGGAGGGGGCGTTGTGGGAGGGCAGTTTGTCTTAGAGAAGGTCAGGGTTGAAGATGATGCCACCGTTGGGGGGAAAACCTTTATCACCTATGGGAAGAAGAAGGCGTGAGTGAGACAGATTTTCTACCTGATGAAATATTTGACCACTTTGACACCCACGGTCTGCTCCTATTATCACTGACACGTGGAATACTTCAGCTCGTAAATCACCTGTATATGAAGTATCCGCGAATGACCTGGGACCCTGCCAACGCCCTTAATCTTCTAAGTCCACAACCAGGTTATTTTTCCCTATATAATCGCTACGGGTAGATGGCACTTAGTCTCGATCGCTGTACCCGACATCTATTGGCATTATTCCAGAAATTAAAACATTGATTACAATTTGGTATATCTTCGACATCATGAGAAATCCACCAAGTCAAATTTCTCTGCTTTTCTGCTTTATCGCCTGATGAAGTTAATTTAGTCCTAAGAATTGATAATGAGCCAGCAAGTCAGGATTTTATGTATTTACTAGAATGTAAACGAATTTGCGCATGATTATTTCGAAACTTTTTAAAATTCCTCTATACCGACAATATGTACAAATTCTTACAGGTAAACGTAGACATACAGGCAGGATGTGATTGGCATCTAGGGTGATTAAACGGAAGAACTCGAAAATACAATTTGAGATGAAATGGTGCATGCGGTGTGTTTCCAGCCCAAAACTGCCGATAATCAGCAACCACCGTGACGGTCCTTAATTACTCCCCAACGCTAATGATGCACCTGGAATTCCAACCAACCACCCCATCTCCACCATCTAGCCCACCGACCTCCACACAGCCTCAGGGTACCTTTTGGGAGTTCTATCACACAGTGTGTACACTTTGCCGGTTTCCAAAGTAAAGCCAAGTTTCTAGCCACATATACACTGACTTGCTCATCGATCCTCTCCAGAAGAGTGGAAAAACTAGGAAGAAAAAAAAAAGATGGAATAGGATCGCTCTGCTGCAGCAAAGCTGCCCTACGTCTTATATACGGCACGAACACCTTTTTGCAGACCAAGGTTACTCGTTCTTTGCAAAAAAGAGACGCTGGGGCTTCATTTGGAGCGCAGTGGGAACACTTTTTAAATGAAGTGCACTCTTCGTTTTGTAAGCGGAAGGTTACAGGAATAGGTGAAAATAAGAAAGATAATAAATAAAGAGGACTGCATATAGCACAGACGGGAGCAAGGAGGAAGCAATTAGCCTCTCTGCAATTAACTGCGGCAATTATAATGGGGAAATGAGAAATTAGACAATCCTTGTCCCACGCTAGTGCAATTATAGGCAATGTTCTGTATATTTGACAGTTGCTAGACTCGTCTATTACGCCGTGAGAAATTTGTAGCTCGGCTTGCTCACTCTGTTGCCGGGTTAGCAGATTCATATTGTGGTATTGATATTAAGTTGAGTTCATAAGGGAAGGCCAACAAGAGAGAAGCTACCCCCTGAAGTGTTTCGGCTCATATCTTGTGCTTTAAAGGAGATCATTCAAGGCTGTGTGGGACAGACCATTTGACTGAAATTGTTGGCTTGTCCTGCTTTAAAAAGCAATATGCATGGTGATACTAGGTTAGTAAGGGACTGAGAAAATTGTTTGGCCCATTTTAAGGCAATTTAATGCAGTAACCCATTGGCTAATTTGAGTGTGCACAACACGGTTGCTCCCATTTAGTCGACCCACTACGCCTTCTAACGTGTCCTGCACATCATCCTATACGCTAGGGTCACCCAATAAATTGATTGACATTGATTGACTACAGTGCACTCTGCATGCATATGTAACCATGCATTCAAATCCTATTTGCCCCCTGTGTCCCCAACTTCATGCTCAAATATTTTAGGTGTCGTGTGTACTGTGGTCCATTTGAAATGTCAATTTGCCCAGCGCGAATTTTTTTGGAACATGAATTGAAATGTTGACACACCAAGTGGCCCGCACAATCTGCTCAAGAATCTTCTATTGTACGGTACCGACATTCCCTGTAATTCGAAGCACTATTGGATGGAGTGCCTGCAGCATAATGATCCTAGAGCATCCTGGAGTGTGGGACGCGGTTTCAACTAAAGCTCCGGTTGCCAAGCGTGAGTTTCCTGACAAAAGCGGCAAAAATCACTGGGAGTACCCTAACTCCTAGTTCCTCTGAATAGGCTTCTAATGAAAATGGGAGCACAACAGCTCCGCCCTGCCAGCATCCTGTCATCAGAGGCTGGACCCAACGAGGAGGACGTGTCTTTTTTTAAATTGAGGTCCCCGTTGCCATTATTATGACCTAGTTTTTGGCAACATTGCATTGGTTCACACTTAAATGAAGTGTTCTTCTTGCTTGACTGGAATTACTTGTGAGCCCCCGAACTGTATCCTTTAAGCCCCTTGCGGAGTAAAGCCGATAGCATCAGACAGGGAGGGGTGCTCCTTGGAATTTACCCTGGTTCAATCTCAACCTGATATTTACATATCAAAACCTCCAGCTCCTTTTGGCTAGCTGCCTGCAAATTCCCACGAATATTATTCAACTCGGCAGTATTGTTTCGGAGGCCCCACTCAGTCTCGGGGGGTTATCATTATAATATTTGGTGCAGTTTGTAAGCATCTCCTTCAACCTTTGCTATATCAAGCACATTATTAGGGTGTAATCACAGACACAACTTTCCTGCACTTAGAATAAATAAAATATTTTTCCTGGAAAAAAATGATTTTGGTTACTGACATGGATGATCCGGTTTGACATCGAAATTGTACGATTTGTCTGAGAATTAAAGGGGATGGTATATCCAAGGGTATATCATTTTCATGCTTGGATGACGCGGAGGCGCATGTTGCTGTCTCCGGGAGGTCGTTCGAAGAATAAAATCGTGGCTGTTTCTGGGAAAAAGAATGGGTTCCGATACTCCGTAATTGGCGACGAGGATCCCATTATAAACGAAATAATAATTCCTATCGGATGGAACGAGTTGGTTGGGGGGGGGGGATTCCATTGCATCAAAGGACGTGCAGTTTATATGGCATTACCTGTTCGATCCTGCGGCGGTTATTTCCTTCGTGCTGAGAATTTATTATTCCATTTGTGATGGAGCCGGATTGGAAATCAAATATGGCCGTCGCGCGCAAGCAGTTTTCACCCCTCTCTGCGTGAATGAGATCTGGAACCGTGGGAGCCGACAGAAAATGGATCCCATCAACATTGATGAGAATTTAAAATGGATCCAAACAAATCCAGAGTATTGGCCCCTGAATTACGCTCCCTAATGTTTTCCGCCGGGATGCCTTCTGAACTTTTAATTCTTTTTAAGTGCCAATTTGTACGATCCTGGCATGTATGCAACCCTTCTGCCTTGTTTATTGCGGGACAGACTAACCGGCAGGCGTTTCGTTGCAGGTCTGCACCCGGGGTATCCCAGTGCCCTTCAAAGCCGGGGCAGCACCCCGGAGGTGACCCTGAGCCTTCTGGCCAAGCCATCCCCGTCTGCCAACACCCTTAGCCCAAGCCCCAGACATATGCCTTTGCTAGGAAGCTGGCTTGACCTCCGATCGTCAGGGGCATCGGACAAGAACTCTTCCGGGTCCTCAGGAGGACTCAGCTCAAGACTAGTCCGGTTCATCGGACAAGGAAAGGACAGGATGGTCAACAACAACCTGAACAACAACAACGATGACCAGAGAAGAAGGCTCAGCTGGGAAAGGTCAGCCTCTACTTTAAAAATACTATTTTCAGGGTAAAATGAGACGTAAAGCGAGCTGCTTTTAGCCTAGGTTTTTGTTGACATCGAAAGCATGTTCCGTCCTAGGTTGTAATGGAAAGAACAACTTCAGGGCACGAGCCAGAGGGGAGAATGTGAACTATGTGAGCGTTTCCCAAACAGAGTGCAGCCTCGGGTTTGGAGAAAAGATGCACTTAGAGAGCGTTTCAGGCTTTTCGACATCAGGTTGGGCTGCAGGAAATTGTTTGGGGCACACATTCCTCAAGGTGTCGGAGGTCGGTTGCATCCATTTTTGTCAGTGCGACCCACTTCCAGACATGGTTTTGCCGGGGACATCCTTTTAAATTTCCGCTCTGCTTCTTCTGGACCAATCACAGCCTGTCGATTGGCAGCGTCTCGTTTTAAGGTTGGCTGGACCACCTTGGGAGGTCCGAATGCAGACCCAAGACGCCACTTGACATCCAAAAGACGCGATGTCCTTTGAACTAACCCAAAGAAAGAAAAAAAAAACGGGTCACAGAATAGAGGCTCGATAATCCACGGGTTGAGGGTAATTGCGACCGAAACTAATTGGAGAGTAAATTGAAAGTGGCGGATGAAACGAAGCGCTGCTCAAGTTTGGAGTAGAAAAGAGGAATAAACTAGGTCATACGGGCCACTGCCCTCCTAGAATTATTTCAAGGGGCTTACATCTGTAAGCCTTCATTATTTTTCCCAGCTTCCATTTTATTGAGCATTCAGGTCAATCCCCGAGTCAGTGTACGCCACAATATTATCGGACCCCGATTTGTTTGTATGCATCATGCAAAATCTGGCAGCTGTATCGCATTGTGTTGCGGCCATCAAGGACATGCAGTTAGTGTCGAAATTGCTCATTTAAAAAAAAATGGTAATGAGTAAACACTCATTTGCTAAAGTGGTGCCATTTGACAGTTTTGTTCCGTTTCCAGTGGCGGCGACAGCTTCGGTCGGATGAAGCGGTCTGCATCCATCGACAGCATGGTGGCTATGTCTTCGTCCCGTTCTCCGTACATGTCCGACGTTCCTTCCGCCCATCCGATGATGAGTCTCCGTCTTCCGTCCCCATTGCAGCCCAAAGGCGTTGCTCCGGTATCGCCATCTATCGTGAAGAAGTTCGGCGCCAAGGGAGGAGACAGGACTCCATCTGGTGCCGGTGAGTTGCCCACACTTCTTCCGAGACCCATCTTTATTCATAATTCCAAAGGAAGACACAGGCCAAGATGTATACGGGACGTGACATGCCGTCGCCCGACAGCCGAAGGGAAATCATTTGTCGCGACTTGACGGGGATGGGCTTGCGTCAGTGACGTTGATGCCTAGAGGTCATTTCACTTTTCGGGACTTTATTTTCCTGGAGGTTGAGTTACGATATGGCTGGGTTGTTTGCGGGGGGGAAGAGACAGTTATGGCGTAATAAGTTCTGTACGTTCAGCATTTTGACATCAGACTGAGTAGTTAGAAATTGTTGTCGAGACCAGTACATGTCAGCTGGTGCTTGAGTTTTAAAATTTAGCGGCAGATGGCACCTTGCGTATCTTCCGCAGGTAGGCCACCCACACCCACCGCCTCACCCAGCGGAGGTCACCTGACACTTTTATACAACCACAATTATTTTAAAACCAACTTTAAAATGCTAGTCACACACACGAACACATGAAAACAATAAATCTGAATAATTACAACATGCGTTTCCCTATTGTATGGACAAGGGTCATTATATAAGGAAGTTGAGTCCTAAATGACATTAGGTATAACAGTGAAGGAAATGTGTGAATAGAGGAAGGGGGCAAGTACCGTAGCTGTTGTGCGGGACGGAATGAAAAACCTGTCCTTCCTCCAACAGCCGCAGGTGAGGGAGGGTGGTGTAGAGGTATGGGGGAGAACAGCAGGGTAGGAGGAAGGGGGTAGAGTTTTTGGTGGGGGGTAACACAGGTAGGATACAGGTGTGGGCAAGAAGGGCCCGTTGGTCTGAGGTCTTGCTGCGGGGGTAGGTGTCCTTGTTACCTGAGAAGCGGTGGATGGAAGAAGGGGAAGGGAACCAAGGAGGGAGGAGAAGAAGGAGGGTCAAAAGAAAGAAGGACGAAGCAGACCGAACCGAGCAGTCAAGCCGTGTTAAGCTCCTGGATGGATGTTATTCCTCGTGGGGAACTCTGGGGCTCTTGGTGAGTTCATTTCCACCATTCCTGCGCCACTCACAGACTCATCCAGGCGCAAATTGACTCCCTTCAGGTGCAATTTCGCAGCTTGACGTGCTCCTTGGGACTGTTCCTCAAAAGTGCGCTCGAAAGTCTGCAATTGCTGCTACCTGGGCTTGGCTGTAAAATAACTGTAGTGATCCGGTGTTACATATTAAACAGCCTACCGGGCCTGTAATTGAGAAAACTGGACGTAAAACCCCAGCCATTGCAATAGGGGGAAGTAATATCACGTATTATGTTGTAATTGGATTGCTGAGCTTGTTTATCCTCATTTTACGTCGTTTGTATGCGTTTTTGCGTAATTTAGTGCATTTCGAAATGGCGGCAGGTTGCGTGTATGATCAAGTAGGTGATTTATGAAAATGAGTCTAGCGCAATGCAATGACCGTATATTTTTTAAGCGGATGTTGCAGAATAGTATGACACCGGCGTATGTTTTCCTGCTGCAAATATACTGTAAGATTTATGAGTGGAAAATAACGTGCACGCCATCCTTGCAGCAGTGCCATGTTTTGCGTGCGGTTCCGGTTTTAATTGCGAAATGCGCAATTTACAAATTAAATTTTACCACAGACAACTGAGAAGCTTGATTAGCGCAATGGCGGGTGTCACCTGAAGTGGTACAGTACTCCGGTGCAAATTGGGCAGACTTGATTACCTCCACGAATTATGCCGTTGTTTACTTTTCATACAACTTTCAACTTTGCACCATTCACTGTTACGATGTGAAATAAATAGTCCGGAATTGGGGGCGAACGTAATTAAGAAAAAAAAAAAGAACAAGAGGTAGTGAAACTGCCCTTTCCAATGCCTTTCACCTGTGGCCAAGGTGCCTGAGTAGAGAAGTGGGCCAAAGAAACAGCCAAAAGGGGAACCTTTTTTTTTTTCCATCTAGACTGGAGCAAATGTTTGGGTCTTCTATGATGGTTTCCCAGGGCGGACCGGTAGGTGGGAGGCCAAGCGTGCTTCCTTTGGGAAATTCGACTTTGCCTTCGCGGGCGTTAGACTCTCTTGAGATTTTCTGTACACTTTAAATGTTAGTCTTCTGGGCATTTTTCAACGCACGTGAGAGAGGACAAAGGGCATGTAATTGCCAGAGGGGAGGAAATAATCGAGGTAATAACCTCATATGTTGCGTGTCGGTATTGCCGACCTCATTTATGACGCAATGGTGTGACCTTTTCATGCTATAAAATGTGGAAGGAACCAGACTCCGTGTACACTCTAATTGAAAAATCAGCGAAAATTAATCCTTATCCGGAATGACCTCCAGGACAGGAAGGAGCCTTCCGTTTATACCACAGGAAGTTGATGAGATGTAGCCAGTGGCGGTTGGAAACAACAGAGGAAATAAGTATAAGTAAATAGGCGGGTGCGTGACCATATTTCAAAGCCTGGCACGATTAATTTTTTTCCTGATTCCACATGCGGAAAAGAACTGATTATTTTTTTTAGAGTTGTGGTTAGGCCTACATAACAGTAGGCTACTGGGTGCACTCAGCCTCATTTGACCCATAATGTGATCCAGGAATCCCACGTGACGGTTCAGATTCTATTGTTGAACTAAGAAAAAGTGGGCCGAGATTCCTTTTTTGGGGTTCCTGTACACTCACGTGTGTTTGCGGTTTCTCAAACAATTTTTTTTTTGTGCCAGTCTCATTCGTCCCCCTGCGGCCGGCATGTGAGCATAGGCTTGATTTCACCTGGCCAGCTGCTCATTACCCTGGTCAGTGGACAGGAACAATTCAGTGGTGTTCATTGTTGGAAGCTGGATATTGCCCAACTGTATACGCGATGGCATTGGTCACAAAGGACGAGTTGAAGAGGTCATCACAGTGGTTGACATCCCGCCTTCATCGCCTGTCTGTCCGGAGAAAGACTCATTCGGACATGAGTGAGCAGGACACAGTTCGAATCCTTTGTGTCAAAGACATACCTGATGGGGACCGACCCGAGCATTTGACGACAGGATTGAGAGGAAGTTGGGATGGACCGCACGTGGACCCCAAGCACTATGTGCCTCTCAGGAGGACTGCGACTCTACATACTACATGGGAAGCTCGGAGTATGTCATTTGTACATATGTTTCTGAAGCAGGTCGTGCCAAATCCCAGAATTCCTCCGCCTCATTTAACGCTATTGGCATTAGTGGGCAAAAATCATTGACCAGAATAATGTGGCGAAATAACCGTGCAGCCGTTCCCATTACGTCAATTCGGGGGCTTCATCCGACGGTGCCCGTAAATGCAAACACTTAGCAAAATGACGGAGACCGGGGAATTGACTGCTGCGGTTTTCATATTTTAGGCATCCAATTGAAAAAGGTCCAGCGCGGTGTTAAACGCTATGCCTAAAGTGGTGTTTTGGTGAGCCCAAATGCCAGCGTCGTCAGTCCTTCATTAACACTAACAGCCTGCTCTTAATGGAATAAGCAGAGTGGAACGTGCAGGCGTCTCCTTTGTGATGCACGTGTGTGAGTGAGTTAGTGAGCCAGACAAGAGCAGGCTGGAATGGAAATCATCTCTTGTACATAGTGCTCTTGGCATAAATCCTAGCTCAGTTTGCTACATGAGTGACTCCCTGGTGACTCTTCGACATACAATTCGCGAGGTATATACTGTAAGCCTTCACCGCTTTCCTTTGTTTCATTATGCGTGCAGTGATGGGTATCAGTTAGCTAAGGGTAAGAAATTATAGTGACGTATATATCCAGCTCTAAATTTTTTTTTTGCTGCTTGCATTTTCCATCCTTTGATGTTGAAATCAGATGGAAGTGCACCATGAAGTTGCGAAATGTGTTGATGAGCACGGATATTTTATTTTTATTTTTTCAGAGCGAAAGAGGGAGGGGATGGAACTTTTGGCTGGACTCAACTTAACCAAAGCAGAGAGGAAACGACTGGAAAAGTTGAACAAAATTAATATCCACTTGTATGGTAAGAGGACGATTGAAAATTAAGATCGCTTGATTGCGTCGTCACGCATACATTCTTCTCTGCACTTTGTTTCAGGACATTATTCCTTCCCTCACAACACTGTATACAATGGAAATTAACTTTCTTGAGAAACTTGTCAGCTGTTTTCTTCTTTCTGCTTGCCTCCAAAGTGTGGGTGAATTTTGTGCTAGTTGTAACGTTGTGGGAATGGGTTATTCGGTACAGGGAGTGATACCTATGATCGAGTTTCGCCCATTGTTTTGGCACACTTTTCGGCACGCGTGGCTCTGATTTTGCTATCCGGTTGCGCATGTGAATGGTGTGATTTTAGTGCAATTAATCTGCCTTTAATGTAAGCTGCGAGGGGACAGCCTGTAGAGCCAAGGTTAGAGCAACATTGGTTGGGGGGCGTGGAATAGATAATAATTTGTTGGTTCAATGTGTTTGCGTATATGGCATGTTCAGGCTCGGTGTATTTTTTGTACTAATTGTTAATAAGGATCAACCAAAAAATGTGCTTTTTATGTAAGCTTCTTGAATAGTAATTAAGGTTATTTCGGGGATTCATATCTCCGTCTAAGAGTTACGTCATCATGTCTTGTTTACTGGGCGTGACATCATGCGAACTGCTTTGTTTGGTGAAGTGTATAGCCTGTGGTGCTTTTGTGCACCAAATATGTTAATCAATTAATCACAATCTTGCGAAACACTGTAGAACATATGTATAACTCCGGAATGACTATTAATATTCGATATCAAGTCTGCTGAATGGAATTCAGTTTTTTATGTACATAATTTGACTGTAATATTTAATATCACATGAAATTGCATGTGTACACTATATGGTGAACAGTACGTGAAATATATCGGCGTCGCTCACGACAAAACATTTTATCATTGAAGGAAGAATGAGGTGAAGGGCGTTTTACATCCGCAGGCCAGCTCGGCTGACGGAATAAATGAATATTGGTCAGATAATTTGGGACATGGCATTTACATTGTCATATGTATATGTATGCAGAAAAGAAATTTTTACTCATTCACGATATCACGTAACCTTATTTCATTTTGTATTACGTCACGCGACTTTAAATTTTCAATTTTAGTCGTCATTTTAAGGCGATTAAAATGAAAAATCGTGGGCATTTTTAAAAATCGAGGATTTAAGCTCATGCTCGATTAGAATAATGGCTTTCACGTGGGAAATGGTTTTCAAATGTGATAGTACTATTAAGGTAGTGGTATTTTAATGAAATGTCTTTAAATATGACGAAAAATTAGAATTAATTCTCGAAATAGAACGCTGGGCTAAGACCTTAGGGTTACTGAGCGTGATAAGCCGAAACTTCGCCACTGAACAGTTAATCTTTTTTAAATTATGTCCTTCCAATAGGAAAACCTTCGATATCGTATAACACACAGCGACAGCCCTTAAAACAAGCAGTATTTGAAATTGCCTCTAGTGTTACCAGAAGAAAAAGAATAACAGTTTCTTTTTCTCTGCAATTACCTTGTCGCATTTCGTTCCTTTGTAAAGAACGGTGCCGAAAGTTTGCCAGTAATGGGTAAAGAAACTAAGCTATTTGAGACGTTTCCGTCCTGAGGAGAACATGGAGTGATGGAATTATGACACAGCACTCTGCTTGTCCTCTGAAAGACTCTTGGAACATAAGTCTTTGTATATTTCCAGCCTTGAACTGACCTTTGGCCCCCATCATTTTTCCGCAGCTAAGGATAAGATAAAGGACTGCTTTAAAAAAAAGCTGGGGCGCCTGACTTTGAAAAAATTTCCCAACGGTCATTTTACTCATGGGTTTCATTTCCTCCTCAGCTCTTTTCGCTGCGGTGGAACATGGGCAGCTGGAAAAAGTACGCACCATACTCGACACAACGGAGGTCGACGTCAACAAGTAAATAGTTGGATGTGTACAAATGTTCGTATGTCAAGCCTCAGGCTCAACCTTGGTTTCCAATGTTTCAGTGTCAATAGCGATGGCTTCACAACACTCGACATTTCGGTGATGATGAATCACCTGCAGCTGACCAAACTTCTCATGGCTTATGGAGCCAAGGAAGGCAGCTTGGGTGAGACAAATCGTTAATCTTCTTTCCACCATCAGAAGTCATCAATAATAATTACCTCCACCAAATATATATATTGGAAATCATTGGCAGTCTTGCACTTTGCAAGGTTCAAATGCCACTGTGACTATAAGGCAACAGTTCATGGGAACAAAACCATAGTTCCTTGAATGATAGAAATAGCAACAATACATTTACGAATATTATCTATACACTCTAGCACGCAGCAGGGATGGCCTCTCATCACATCTATCTCAGCTCCTAAAAGAAGCTGAGAGACGAACTGAAGATCTCACATCAGAGGTTCTCCGATGTGCAGCTGCTGGGAGCCTCACAGCCACTCAGTTAAAAGAAACAGAGCGCCAACTGAGTCTCTGGGACAGACGTTATAAGGTTTTGAAGAAAATGAGGTCAGGACTGGACCAACTGCGACCTCCTGACCAACCGTCTTGGGTTGCTGTTGAAGTTATTGGTCCCAATGCAGTAAAAATCAAGTTTAGGGAGCCTGATTGTCAGGTAAAGTTTTATGAAGTGCTTCTTTCACACTTGCAACTTGTGATTGGCAAATGGACGAGAGTTTAGTCTATTATAGGTATAAGAGTAATTAATTTAAATCATTCACTCGTTTGAAAATTTCAATTCACTCCATAGTGTAACGGCACATTGTTGCAGATAATCGAAGAGAAAAATTGTCCCTGTCTAAATGAAATATATTGTAAAGTTATCAACTTACTGTGTGTGGCATTATAAAATTCCTTCTGCTTAAAACTGATTAAAACCAATTAAAACAATTAACATTTCCTTATGCATCATAACAATGTTCACGAACTGCAGGTATACCCGTATTGTAGGCTGTCAGATAATTGAGCTTTTAGAGTAACTTTATCATAGGGTAATTAATTACAAATCAATATTCCAATATTCCAGGTGGAGTCAGCAGCTGTCAAGTTCAAAGTACAATGGAGTTGCAGTGAATCCTTTGCATTGCTAGTTGGTGAGAAAGAAATTTCTGGAGAACCACGTTCTGAGCTGTGTGTTGCACAGTTGACACATGGTAACAAGTATTATTTTCGAGTTGCTGCTGGTAACTTGAAAGGCTATGGCACATTTCAAGTGTCACAGCCAAGCTCAGTGGTGCCATCCAGTTGGCGTGATGTTGAGGGTCGGAGGTCTAGATATGCTGGACGATTACCAGCCCTGGATGACCTGTTCAGACAGGTAATGTATTGCTTGAATTTAGACAAAGACAGTGCAGTACCACAAATAGAAGTAGCTTTCACATTATGAAGAGCTTCACAATATAAACTGGACTCTAGATTTTATCTATGCAGTTTCTGCATCTCAGCTACTGGTACTTTAAAAATCAATTAACTTTGTACAGCATCTTGTTAAACTTCAAAATTTCCATCTAAGTTAGGAAATTTTATCGTACCTCTTCTCAGCACATATAGTGCATTGACTGTTGCAGGTTGGGTACTGCAAAGCCAGGTTACCGGTACTTCTAAGAAGCTGTAATGAGAAGGCCTGTTTTATAAAAACTCTCTAATCCTTTAAACAGGTACGAAGTGACATCGCGGCAGCCATGGAAACTCCAACAAACCAAAGGCGCAACCAGAAGAAAATTAGTATCAAGCAATTGTTTGCTGCTGCTCCAAAGTTTCACAAGACCTTTAAAAGAGGTGTTTACCTTGCTTGTTTGCTGTATGCAGAGGATAAGATTCTAGTGACTGCAGAAGAGTTCATTCCTGTGGTGGAAGTTGATGAGACGTACCCCAGTTCCATAAACACTGACTTCCATTGGCTGATGAAGGTAGCTTGCACTTGGGACGATGTGAAGGGTTTGAAGCAGGACATGGAGAAGAGCTTGAGTTCATCTACAGTTCACTTCAGGATTAAGTTACTTCAAGCTGCAGCTCACATGCAACAGACCTTAGGTAGGCAAAAGCATAAAATAGACGATATTTGTTGAATGACAACATACAGAATAGTAAATAAAAATTGTTGTGCCAATCCTTTAAAAAAATTGTCTGATGGATAGTAACAATAATTTAGGAATTGTCGAACTTGTCAACTTATATAAACTAGAAAAATACTGTACATAATTCTGCATCAAAAAATGTTTCGAATTCTGTAGTAAATACATCTAACCACTAATTACCTGTCAATTGCATAGGTATCCAGGACCTGGGACAGTTGTATTACAAGCCCCTGAAAGACACCAATGGTACTTTGCTGGTCAGCACAGTCAACTACGTCCGTTCTCCCAAGAGCATGTCATCACTCAATGTGAAGTGGGTTCCAATATCGAGGGTTCAACGAAGAACCTGTATGACTGAGGAGCAGACAGTGGGTGACATGCTCGTAGCATCTGTAGGGGACCAAATTCTATACCACCAAACAAGTAGCATACCATTAGCAAGAGGTTTGTACTTGGGTTACCTCAAGCTCAAAAGTTCAGTTGATCTCATCAGGGTACTGGTCACAGAGAAGACGCCAAATGTACTTCCGCATTGTAAGGTGCGCGACAATCCTCATGTCTCCTGGTAAGTAATACTTGTTGCCTTTGCAAGCTTTTTTATTTTTCACAAAAATTGTGTGACAGTAACAGTTGTTCCAAGAGCATTTCTTTGAGGGAGGGCTGGAGGGATAAATGAAATAAGAAAAATAATAGTCCTGTCACATGTCAGTAGAACCTCAAGTGTATTGTATATTATTACTTCTGAAATAAGTTTGTTTTCGCAGTGAGGAGTGGGAGTGGGTTCGCCGTATGGCTCGACGCTGTAGGAGATCCCTCTCATCAGACACAATGGCTTCTGAGGAAGGGTTTGAATCAGAAGATGCCTCAGAAGGAAATGAGGATGATGAAGTGCAACAAACAGAGGTGCAATCACAGTTTGAACGCCAACTGTCCTCTGCATCACGCCGTCTCTTCAATCTTCTAGATGTTAACTCTGACCTTGCCCTTTTGCATCGACTTTATGACAGTGAAGTCATTGAACTCACCCCTGAGGTGTCTTTTATAATATTAATACCTCCTCTCGATTCAGTCTGTACTGTGCCAGGTCAGGGGGAATTACACTTGCAGCGAGATGGGCTTATCCCTTTACCAGTGCAAGTTTTTGAAACTGTGCATCTCGCAACTTACCAACGTGAATTGTTGTGTCGTTACTCACGGCTAAGCTCTATACTTGAGATGGACACAGTACTGGCACAGCACAACAGACGGGAGGCTTTCTCACCTGGTGAGGTTGAAGTTGCGAATAAGAGAGTCAGCCGGTTGCAGGAACTCCAGGGTCAGGTTGACCATACCTGGAAAGGGTCAAGGTACGGCTTTCATGTTTTCACCAGAAAGTGGTTGATCCTCTAAACTTGGTACAACCTGCATAATATTAATGAGATGTATGAAAGTATGGTAATTATTCAATCTATCGCTTTAGGTGGCTAATGGATGTCCTTAGTTTTGCACGGGACAAGGCTGGTGGAGGGATGCCAGTTCGCATATTGCTACAGAGTGACTCTGATTCTGGTGTGTTGCCAGTTCCTGGTCTCTCTCGTAAGGATCTACTAAGGTTGGCTCCAAAGCTAGCCAAGAGTGGATTCCAGAAGTCCAGTACGGCAGAGTGTCTAGTGGCTAAAGGACTTATTGTGGGGAAAGGAGTGGGAGTGGAGAAAGTTGGTGGTGAAAGACCAGGGAGTGCATTTTCTGCTACTTCTCTTGTGTTTGGGGAAGGAGAGGTTACGGCACCTTCTGGCAGGACAGCACTCTTATCACAGGGTCCAGGGGAGAGGAGCAAGAGTGACCAGCAGCTTCAGTTACCCAACTCTCCACACAAGAGGTATATATGCCAACATCACATAATATTCCATTATTAATCCCAGCCAACACTTCACTTCCAGACTTGTGACATCCAGAAGTGAAAATCAGCTTGACTGGAGTAGCGGCAGTGTGAGTGTAAGCAGAGGAGGAAGCAGCGGAGTGGTTGGAGGAGGAGGAGGAGGAGGGAACAGCAGCATCGGTGGAAGCATGAGCAGCAGAGCAGACCTTGCAGATTGTGATCTTCCTAGGAAGGTCAGTTTGCCTCTGCCTGGATTCAGGTCCTCGACTCCTCCAATGATGAGGCGGTGCCAGCACTCCCAAAGTGACTCAACGATCTCAGACAGAATGAATGTGGGGGGTGGGATTGGAGGGGGGAGTGAAAGTGGGGAGAATAAAGGAAAAGAGGAAGAGGAAGGAGGGAATGGATCCCAAGACATTCAGATGGGGAGCCGTGACAGTGTGAGGTCGTCCTCATCTCTGCCTCCTCCTGCATCTGAGAGGCTCCGAGACAACTTGATGGCATCAGGAAGCTGCTCAGACTTGGCGTCTGGTGTGCTGCAGGTTAGTGAAGCCCTGTCCCTGGGCAGATTAATGTGTTAGTTGGCAAACATTGACTATCAAGTACACACTCCCTTATGACATCCTTTCTACCTTCAGGTTTATGCGGCCTACGAAACAGGCTTGGCCCAAGGCACCAGTGTCAGGCTTCAAGTAACAAGTGCCACTACCTCAAGAGAAGTAGTGGAATTAGTAGTGAAGCAGTTGAACATGGCAGTAGTTCTGAAGGGAAAGGAAGGTCCTGTTTATTCACAGGAACAACTGAAAGGGTTTTGTTTGGTGGCTGTGATTGGGGCAAGAGAAAGATGTCTAAGGGACGATTTTAGGCCATTACAGCTGCAGAATCCATGGCGGCAAGGTAGGTTATATGTACGGATGAGGAGGGATGTGTTGGCAGCACTTAATCACAGCTCCAGGCAGTCCGCAGCAGCTTATTTGTAGGCAAATCCATTTGGAAATTATGGAATTTGTTTGAAGAGGCAAAAACCTCACAATGTTAAGCTGTTGATAAGTTGCTTGCTGGCATTTTTATCAACATTTGCGCTTAAATCATCAGTGCATTTCACCTGAGCCAGAACATATGCTGCTAAACACATGATCTGCGTCACGTTACACTGCTGCACCAAATTCAGCATGGAAGTTTTAAAGTCGTCAGTACAATATTCCAACATTTCTAATTACTGTACTGCAAATGAAGG
This sequence comes from Catajapyx aquilonaris, assembly GCA_000934665.2. Classification (NCBI taxonomy): domain Eukaryota; kingdom Metazoa; phylum Arthropoda; class Diplura; order Dicellurata; family Japygidae; genus Catajapyx; species Catajapyx aquilonaris. The sequence continues at coordinate 55,981 of JYFJ02002405.1, forward strand.
TTAATATTATGGTGAAGACCTTCCCTACATCAGAATAAGGTGACTTTCCATGTTGTAATTGGGTATTTTCCGGTTCATGTGAACACTTGTAATGATTTTAAATGAGGGCAACAAAAGCAGTAAAATAAGATTTTACATTCTCAGACAGAAGTAAGCTGCATTTTAAACCATACAAAGAACTCAAATCCAGTATTAATAAGCCATCAGATTCTAGGAGAATGACATCTCGTTATTATTTCATGAAAAAAATCCTGCCATTATCGCTGTTAAAGCCAAGAAACTACTGCGTAGTATCTTATTTTGGCATTTACAACACCAAATCTGTGGAGCTTATTCTGCTACTAAAGCTTCACTCTAAAATGTTGTTGTTTGTTGTTGTTGACCGAGTTGTAAGGGAACAGGACTAACATAGGGACGCAAAATATTATTTATTACAGGAACATGTTTTTGGGGTGGGCTGGGAGGGAAAAGTCAAAAATTGTGATAAATATTGACACTGACAGGGACTGGTTGAAACGAGCTTTTTGTGAGAACAGGTGAAGAAATCCGCTTCAACTCCCAATTTTTGCTCATGTGCAAATGGCTGTAGACTGTGTGTAAAAATATGAGGAAATAGCCAATTATTTTCTTGATTTTTTTGTTAACTTTTGGGTGCTCGTCTTATGACAATCTTAAAAGTGTTTTAAAAGAAAAACTATAGGCGTATAGAATGTGGTTATTTATTTTGCCAGATTTCATCTCGTTTTATACGTACCATTTAGCCCTGGTAAACAAAAAAATAACTTGCAGGGTTAAAAACTGTATTTTTAAAAATGAATGGAATGAGTAGAGACAATCCTAAGACAACGCAAGTGTATTACTCTTTAAGTGTACAGTTTCTGGGGATATCAGAAGTGGGTTAGTGCATGTAGATACACCACAGTTGACAAATGTAGGTTGTGTCTTGTATTGTTGTCTAACCTGCAACATTAACGTGGAAAATGTTTGGCAACCTGGACTGTTCCATGCGAAATGTTATGTCTGGATGTTACTTGTAAGTTTTATCCCCACCACCACCTCCGCCACTGTGTATATAACACATGTAGACCACTTTCTGCACATAACTTTGTATAGATGACATAAAAGAAGTGAAATGAAGGTTTGGGATATAGTTCTGAGCTCTGTGTTGACCAGTACTTCTTATGGTGTTTAACCAAGATCTCATTTGTTACTTGTAAACTATGTGCATACCCCTGACAAATTCTCCAAGAAATATTTACATTCCCGTGGGTGAACTACCTAGGTCCTTGGCCATAATCTGAACCCAATTAAAGGCCGGTATCCACGTATGAGAATCTCGCATACGAGGAGCCGCGAGGAGCCAACTGCGCATGCCCAGATGCGAGGAAAAGAGAAAAAGTAGAAA
>KZ538630.1:0-30166 GCA_000934665.2 Catajapyx aquilonaris
GACGTTGAACTTGGCCGTATTTCAGATCTCACCACTTTTGACGGCCAAGCAGTCAGGAGAACTTGGCCTTTTTTACAGAAAGGTTTTTGGTGGGATAATGTTTTTGGTACAATATGGAAAATACGGTATCAATGGAATACGATACCTGCATCACCATCTGGTACCGCACCAGGCTGGATTATAAATATTTAAACTATTATATAACTAGAAATGAACTATAACTCACACATAATGAATCTAGTGTAATCTGATTTTTTAAATTCTGCTTGATTAGTAATATAATTATATCAGTTTGGCGCCAAAATCTGGTCTGGCAACAGTGTTCGATCGAGCAAATGGGGAAAAAAAGTATGGAATCATCTCCCGCCTTCCGGAGTCGAGTTCTTTTCATTCCGGACAAGTTTGGCGACCCCGGGACCTCCAACGGGGCAGCCAAAGGTCATCGCCAGGTCAGGAAAAGGTCAGTGGCATTGTACATGCTCGAGGCCGGGTCTGCTGGGGTTGCCGAATAAAACCTATTTCCAGAAGGGTTGGTTGACGGCTAATGGAAATAAAAAAGGGGACACTAGGACTTGCTTTTTTGGGGACATTTTTTGGTGGGGGGGATGGTCTCGCTCTATTTGAGAACAAGTCAAAGTGCACTTTTCATGTACAATTCAGTACAGTATGTGTAGCAGGCGGTCTCAGAGACGATGGAAGTGTCGTAGGCTGTATCCGTCACAAAATATGAAAGAAAAAGCCTCCCGAGCCCTTCATACCTAAAAAGCCATTCTATGGCTCTGAGGCTGTCGACACAACTTGTACATAAAGTACACTGGAAGTTTGTCTGGTCTTATGAAACATGACATTTAGGCTATCTGAAGACGTCATAAAAGTGTCATAATTGCTTGTATATAACATGGGTCTGGATTCACACACACACACACACACACACAAAAAGGTGCAACTTCTTATACGAGTTTTTTTAAAGGCTCAGGAAATGGTGTAGGGTTTAAGGACCCCGCAAACAGTTGCAAATAATCATGCCATCATTTTGTGCAAATTCGTATAGCTTTAGAACTCACAACAGTTACTTTTAATGGTTATCAAAAGTGTTAGCTGTTATTATTAGACCCAGCCAGTTGACTCCGGATATAATAGACTTCATGGTACCGCTGCAAAAGTATGTTATAACCGAGGTCTGTTATATCTGGAGTCAACTAAGATCTGAAGTGCAAAGTATTTCCCGATTTATTTCCATTGGAGCAAATGGCATCACGTCAATAATGACAGTACCAACTTTGCCATGTCTGAATAAGTTATCCAGCTGATTAACTGGCTGTGCTAACAGTGAAGGGGACTGGTCCTGATCGGAAAGGGCTTCGTTAACCCGCAGGCTGCGGGGATATTTGCACACATCTGCGCTCCCCGTTTTCAACCCTCAGTGGTTTTCTAATCAAGTGACCCGGCCTTCTTGGCACATAATCTAACGAGCAGAGTCGGTGGTCTGCTGCAAGATCACACCGAGTAATGAGCAATTAGCAAAAACCGCGACTGAATAAACCACTGGATGGAGAGGGCGTCTACCAGGAAGAGACAGACGTTGTTTTTTTTGTAAAAAAAAATCAGAACAGTCTATGTATACCAGAGCATTTTTTCTTGTTGTTGTCTCTCTGGCAGAGGCCGCCATAAAGTGGTAAACAAAAAGGGGAAAAGCCCAAACGAATAGCGTCATGTACGTCTCTGGAAGTCTGGCTAAAGTCAGAGGCTTGGAATAAAAGAAAAGCATTGGCAGCTATTTGCGGACCATGACGCGATTATTTTTTTTGTGCAAATTTTTTTTTTCGTAACTCGCCCACTCTCTTTATCAACATTTAGCGAAACGTCAAGTGCCTGATAATATTATCTGTGTGTCCGGCCTGGTAAATGTAACACTGGGTTTGCTTATTCATGTCATGTGCACCGCCTGTATGTGACATCTCCAGTAAAAAAATTACATGTTTAATGTATGTCCTGCCCCCGAGGATTCTCCTGCAATTTTTTTCCCCCCTCTCCTCCTGAACCATTGTCTTTCATTTTCGTATTGACCTAAAAGTAGGGGGGAGTTCGCAAGGGTGCCTTTCATTTCCATCCCCCAACTGGTCGGGCTCTTTGTTGCTAATCCCTGTCTGGAAATTGGCCGTTGTTGCCTCCATCAGCCATTAATTGCGTCGCTAACTACAAACGCGCACTGCAAATGATGTGCGTGTCCTTCTCAAATATTGTGACTCCCCTACTATTATGCGATTCACGAGTCCTGGCCTGTTAGGCTCCACCCACCTCCTCCCAACGTCAGCAGCGAAAGAAATCAGTGCTCGTGATTCTCGCGAGTAGGAGCCATTGGTGCGGGGTTCGGTCTCAACAAGGGATAGGGGGTTCGTCGTATTTCCAGGCCTGGTTGTCCCCCCNCCCCCCCCCAATGCGATCCACTGCTGCCAAGTGCTCTCCCCCATCCTCCTGGCAGGCGTGTGAGGCCATGGCGGACGCGGACGTGGCAACCTCGCCTTCAGAGGGCGGAGGACGGGGGAGGAGCCTAACAGGCCAGGACTCGTGAATCGCATAATAGATGGAAGTGGTGTCTGAGTGTGGACCTGTTGGGAGGGCTTTTGTGTGAGAGTCGTGAAACGGCCCGGCTCTGCTGTGGACCACGACCCTGAGTGACCTTGCGGGGTCAGGAGTGAGGCCCTGAGGAGGTCACCATCTTACAATACATGTTTGGAAGCAATTTGGACAAGACACGTCAGCTTTGTCATCCAAACTGTTATCATCAACCAAAAATTGGCAGCATGTGAACTATTCTATTGTTCCTGTTGACAACATTCTGTCACTCTAGGTGCCGTCACGCCTTTACATACCAACACTTGTTATGCAAGTGCCAGAGATCGCTTCTTTATTTTTGCAACCTTGAGCTTGTGCAGACTTCTGAAAGATCGACTTGCACCGGATGAGACACATGTGTAACCTTTGTACCTTGCATTGTCTTCAAGTTTATCAGTGAGGACTGTCCGAAATGAAGTTAGCAAATGGTGACAAACCCCGGGGCGCATTTACCCCTGGAGGTCTTATTCCCCTGTTTGGGTGCGATTGATTATCACCCGGGCTTCCCTTTTCCCATCCCTCACAGAGTTTCGGGTCGTCATGGCGACCAAAATGCTCTCGCAGAATTTGATTTTGAATGGATGGGGGTGGCTCTCCAAAAATAAGGTGGGGGAGAGAGAGAGAGACCCATTGGAGTTATATTGTTCACAGACTAAATCGACCATAAAAAGAGAGCCGGCAGAAGTGGGGGAAAGATTGAATTTTTGTGTGTCGCTGATAGTTTTTTGATGGTGATAAGTGACTATTTTTTTTCTCCACGCCCCCCTTTTTTTTTGCAAGGTCTAGGCCACCGGTTTTATGGGACATGAAACCCTGATTATCATGTCTATAGGGGGGGTGGGATAGGTCGCATTACTATACTAGTGCTGGTGCGTGCGTGCTTTATATCCGGACACTTTGCAAAAATTTAATTACTGGAGGTTGTTAACCTCCTCGTATAAGGTCACCTTTCCCCCTAATTGCGACAGGAGTTTCGGACCAGACTGTACATCGATCTGAATTAATAAAAGTAACGCGATATGGACTCCCAGAAACAAAAAAAATTTCCCTCCGATGTAATCCTATATCGCACTTCTATATGTCAGGTTGGGCCATAATCCAATATATTTGGAGCTGGTTGTGTTTTCACTCCATTTTCGTTCCGGGGAGCGAGGGAGTTCGCACCTTTTCCGAGAATGTTGCGAGGGACATATACGGGGGGAAAAAAAACCCGCACTTTCACCACACAGTGTCAGCAAAGAGTAGTCAAAGACTTCATTCAGGTCCGAGAACTGGAGCGCGAAGGAAACGACTTCTTTATGGGTATAAAATGTTAGCAAAAAAAAATGTGTAAACTGTGCGTTCAAGTGGCGTTTCAGACAAAAAAAAAATTGTGCATGGCAGCCAACCATGACAGACGGAGGTTTTAAATTGATATAGTGCAAAATGTGCTCATCGCGGTGGAGATAAACTTGTTCTGACAGCTGCGATTGGGTTTCCAGGGAATTTCAGAGAAACCTGGGCGCAATGGGACCAATTTCAGCAAGGCACGTCAGGGACGCTTTGGAATTCTCTCTAGCACAATACAATGGCAGGAATGCTTTTTTTTGGTATTATCGCGCTGGAGTTAACAGACACCGACGTCACAAGACATGAACTTTTTTGGGAATCGAGGGGAAAAAAAGATACTCGAGGGAAAAATTCCACCCACGCCGTAGTATTTCAACCCCGTCTGCCGTTTGGCAGATCCAAAATACTTGGCCCACTTGGCTAATTTTAATCCTTGGCATTCTGGATTGGGGCGTGGTTCGATTCACAGTCAAAAGAGACGCTTACATCACTCGAGGGACAATTTGGGGAGGGAATTATTTTTGAGAGTTAGATCTTATATAGCTCACCTATTTGGTATTGGGACAGTCTGTTGTAGGTGGACTTCTTCTTGCTGGCAGCGCACCCCATTGTTTGGTTGAGGATGACTTTTGGTCAATGGCCGCTGGTGGTGGTCAGGTGGATGTCGTCAGCAACCTGGAGGCCAGAGCATGGTGTTGTCGACATGACAGGGCCCGTCGGTTTGGTGGTTGGAAGCAGTGTGTTGGGGGATGGGGGTATGGACGAAGAGGAGGGTGGGGGAGAGAGAGATGAAGAGGGGAGATGGAAAGAGGAGGGGTGGATTCTGTGCCTGCGCGGTGGCTCGGAAGCTCCAGCATCAGCTTTTGTGACTCATGACGACGTATACGCACACCCCCATGGGCTTCGGCAGACAAGGGTTGTCCGCCGAAACATCTGGGTTTTGGGAGATAAACGCTTACCGCACTTACAACACGACGTGGAATAAGGTCCCTGCTGTACAGTACACATGTAATGAAGCTGTACTGTAGGCATCATATTACATTACTTGATGTTTACAGTCGTGCATTTGCATTGAAGTTGGTTAATGGAGTCTTGTTTCATGCCGGATTTTAGCTACAGCGACCCCTGCTGACCGCGGTGTCTGGTGTCAACAGTGTTCCTGGCAGCAGCCACCAGGACTAGCTGATTGATTGATGGATTAATTTTGCGACCACTGGGGGCGGCTGTTGCACAATAAATAGGTGCCAATAGCGGTCAACCATGCAAGCATACGTGGTCAACAGCTCGTACGTCTTCGGCATGTGTACAGAATCGTTTGGTGACCTGAAATTATTGAATTTACCCAGAACGGCAAACTGATAGGGTAAATATACAGGGTGACCCATAAGTCTGGACACATATTGTATAGGTAATTCCAGGATTCCAGTCGTCAACCAACAATATGTATAGGTCCAGACTTTTGGGTGACCCTGTATAGAGCGCAGTTCCAGCGGTCGAATAAGCAAGACATTTTGTCCGGAAAATTCAGGAAGCCATATTCACCGACGCTGGCAACTTCCATTGCTTCGTCCCAAGATGACTTTTCTTTCTTCCCAGCCACGAAAAACTGACTTTATACTGTATAACTTTAATAATAACGAAGGCTTGGGTAAACTTTAGAGAAAATTGTTTCTTACCATGTAAAATGAAAGTTTCTTTTTTCCAAGTTCCATGGTATATACCATACATAGTTCTGCTGAAAAAACTATTGCAAAATTTTTTTTGGAGGGATTTGCATCGAAATAAGATCGATTCGAACCTCGGCGGGGCTTCTCATCCTTGGAGACTCCGGCTTGAAAAGGGGGATTTTTCGCCATATAGGGTTCTTGTTACATTCAGATTCGCATTCCTAAGCCAAGCCACGTTCCCACTGGGCTAAAATTGAAAAAAGGGGCGGGGCACACTATTTTTCTTTTTTTATTTCCTTTTGACTTCTTCCCCAGCTCACAGATCGTTCATCCTCATTTTCGAGCTTCCGAAGGATTGAAACCGTTGAAACGTTTTTCTGATCCAATTTCATTAGACATCATCTCTCAGGTCGCGCTGCATGGACGGTGCATATGTCAGTGAGGCGTCACTATATGTACTGTAGCATGAAGGTCATCCTATTATCGGTCGGGGGCAACCCTAATGGAGCGTTAAGAGTCTGCCCGGATCCATTTGCGATTCAAAGAGCGTCCGATCGAGATGCTCGACACCTGCCAAGTTTGCTCATAGCCGAGCCAATCTCTGTAATTGACTCTATATGAGAGGGCAATGAAAAGTATTCCATGTAATTGATGGCAATGGCGTAGGCATGTGAAGAAAGATTTATCCTGGAGAAAATTGCCACCACCCTTTGCTCATTACTGTAATATCAAAATATAACTAAGTTACAGTCTAATAGTCGTCAGTAAAAGATATGTAAATTCTCTTTTCAGATACGAACTTTATTGCACATATACGATATGGAAACAGACTAGCTCATACTTTAATTAAAACTGAGTTTTACTGCGTCGAAAACTGGCTTTGGAATAAAATTATCAACGAGGACACACAACGAGTAGTAAATAATGATATACATAAATATATATAAGATTGTTAGAAGGCAGGCGATTGTTATTAGTAAGCGGACAACTGGCGGGGAATACAGCGATTAGTGAGATCATGTCCAACAAAATAATTTATAACGCACAGGGTATTACAACGACGGGAATTCCTGAGCACATGTAGTTTTACAACTTAACAGTGTATAGAAATGATATGTCAAAAAAGATTTCGGACAATGGCATTCTGGCTATATACGATCATCAGTAAGATTATTAGGAAACAACTCTTCACCTTGATAAAGTGCTGATGGTTGTATAGCGCCAGATTGCTCTTATTGGCCCGGAACCTTTCTCGACGGATAATATCCTGTTCTCTTGACGTTATAGGAAGTGCGCACTCAAACAGATGCGCACTCTCACCTTAAGGTCAATGCAGATGTCACGAACTGAAAAGCCGTCGGTCAATTGACTCTCCATAAAAGGTCGCGTGGGGATCTGCTCAATGGAAAGTAGAGGCTGCTGCTATTGGACGTCTTGAACGGGAAGTAGTGGTACGAGTGGTAGTAGAAATGCGGGGTGGCTGTGTCGACGGTGCCGATCGTCGACGTTTCGGGTCGTCTGAACGCGTACTTCTTCCTCCTGTCCGGCCTCCTGAAGGCCTCCTGCTTGGAGGTGCCAGCTCCCTCCTTGTGCGACCTTCTTCGAAACTGATGCTGCTGGCTCTTGGCCATCATCTCTTCTTGGACTCGAGGACTCCTGGAGCTGAACCGGAACTCTCCGGGCATGTTGTAGCACTTGCAGATGCAGCAGGAAGGGAACTTGAACCAGTCGGAGAAGATGCCTCGACATTCGTTGCTGGGGTCAAAGGCCAACAGACGGTGCAGACGATACTGCTGCTCGCATCGGCATCCGTCGCGGCAGTACATCTGACGGTGCTCGTACCTGAAGTCGGCATTAGTACAGTCATTTTATGCAAATGGTAACCAAAGAACGACATGACGTCACGTTCAGCCTTCTCCCGAATCTCTCTGCAATCATACTAACTGCGCATGCTCAGAAGACACGGCTGGTGTGACGTCAGATCGTTCTTTGGCTTTTTTTTTACTTACGTGCATTTTTCCCAGTGGACATACTGCTCGAAGGGGTACAGGTTGAGCAAGGCCAGGACTTCACCTCTGGTGTTGTTGGCCCAGTATGGCGCCACTACCTCCTCTTTGACTGGACACGCATTTCTGTAGAAGGGAAAGATCAGTATAGTCATATTGTGGGCGTTCAGTAAGGGAGTATGACACGACTTGCATTCCTCTGGCTGGATATCCGGGCTGCTCTTGGTACTGGGCCTCGGTGGTGACGTCCTGGAACAACTCGGGTCTGGAGATGTCGTACTTGAACTTTTCCTCGCCGCCTCCGAATGTGGTTCCAGGCGCCTCTGTGGTGGTGCTGGTGGTTGTTGATGGCGATGGGGCTGTCGAAGTGGTGGTGGTGGTTGGTGCCTCTTCGGGAACCACGGTGGCTCCTGTGGTCGGAATGGTGGACGGCAGTTGAGGGATGGTGTTGGACTCCTCTTCGGAGCCTTCGTCGCTGGTGGTCGGTGCGGGGGTGGTCGTAGTGGTTGTCGTGGTGCTGGTTGTGGTTGTGGAAGGCTGTTTGGTGGTGGGCGGGCTGGTCGTGGTTGGACTGGTGGTGGTCAGCGGGGACAGGCTTGGCTCGGGCCTCAGTCCTAGTGGATCAATGTCGTTGCCTCTCGCGCTGTCTGGGACCATGTTGATGTCGTTGGTTTCGAACTCTGCCCTCAGTACAGCTATGTGTCTTACTTCACCGTACATTCTCCTCATCAGGGCTTGATTCTCGTACACGAAGCGCCGAACGGCATGCCTGATGGGGAAATGGCGTATACATCAATCAGCAAGTGCTTCGTAACTATTCAGAGACACTCCTTGCAAGTTTGTGTCTGAATATATCATCGTGAAACACCTAATAAATTCAGTATACACTCACCAAGGGTAAGCACTTCCTGGCACTGCGCACCAAGAGTCTGATTTGAAGTCGCATGGTAGATCCTGGTGCATCCTGGGATGTTTGTGTATGGGACGAGCGCAGGTCATGTATTCGTCGTAGGAATCTGCGCACGTCCACAGAACGGCTGCTAGAAGCACAATCTGCCAGAAAAAAAGCGAATTAAATACATTTGCATATTGATAGGCGTATGTGATGAAATTGAAATTTATTATTGTTGAGAAAATAACAAATATTCCAGGGGGCACCCGGGTTTGAACCGGGGACCTCTCGATCTGCAGTCGAATGCTCTACCACTGAGCTATACCCCCCTGCACATATATGAACTTTTCGTCGATACGCGTTTATTGGTGGAAAGATGAAAATTTGAATAACTGTACATTACATGTAAAAGGAGAGAAAATAATTGGCTTGAATCGAGCGCCGTCAACAATTGCATTGGACCTATTTTTATATGGAACACGATGAATAATATATTGTATGTTATGTGTTGTTTACTGACAACAGTGTGACAGCAGCGATTTCAGGTTATATCTGCAAAAATATCAATTTCTGTTAGATCACGGAATATCATATCTTTTGGGGAAGTTTACCTGCTTCAAGTCCCGTCAAGAATCGTTGTAAATGGCTTTACACTATATACCTAATTTTTCTTAACAAACATTTTATTGGCGTGTCTCTATATGTCTAATCGCAGTCCAACGGGTTTATTGCATTTTTGCTGTAATTTGGGGGGTAGAAGATGGTGGGTGGAGAGGTGAGCGGGGGGTGAGAGCCTTTGATATCTGGACCGGATATATTGGAAATTGCTTTTCTTAGAAAGCCTGGAAAAAGTTGCTTCGAGGGATCTTTCCCATCAGTTAGTGGGCGGAGAATATGCCATTTCTATGGCTGTAGTGCACTCTCATGTTCACTATCACTGAAATTACATTGCCGAGTACTTTATTTGATAACAGGGTGGTGCAATTGATGCCAAGTTCAAAACGGGGTTAGCGGAAGATGTTGTTTATCCTAGCAACCAGTTGGAAAGAGACAACCTGTGCCACATTCACTGCTGGAGTAAGCAATTCATAACTCATTTCGACCTTAGCTTATTAGCTACATTTCTCTAATCCGCGAATTGTTCCCACAGTTCCTTTGTACGCGTGCCATCCCCTTGAACTTGGATTTCATATCCACTCTCTAGCAAATATTATTGCAGGAACTGGCAAAGGAGCGAAAAGGCTTTCCTATTCTATATACCTCTGCCCCCGGCAGCTCAAGAGTTGCAATCAATTGAGATGTCACAAACCGTGACTTTTCCCTGAGCCTTCCTTTCCCCCCCCNCCCCCCTTCCCGTCAAATTTTTTTTTTTGAAGACGTCTAGAATGCGTGATATTCTGGGCTCGTGTACGCAATTTCGCGACGTGAATATTTAATCCTCATCCGTCCGATGGTCGGGAAGCGAAGGAATGGAAAAAATTGTCTCTCTCTTTTTTCCTTTCAAATAAACCGTGTGGGCTTTGAAATCCCGGCCACTCCATTTCACGCTTGGCTAATCAGTCACGAAAATGCGATGAAGTATGCTCAGGTGCGCCTGTCATTAACTAGGGGGCTGTGGTGCTTTGGCAGAGGGTCAATAGCATGTAGTCACCAACCTACTTACCCCGATTACATGACTGGGTTATGTTGCGCACATGTTTATGCAACGAAAATGAGGATCTCTTAACATGCATATTTTTTTGTCGAAATGGGTGTGTTTAGTGTCCGTTCGTTTTTTCGTATGGGCCGTTTGGTATATGAGGGAGTGACGTCAGACGAGGTCGCTTGAAGGCCGTTGCTATAGATCCCATGCGAAACAAGTTCCCCAGATGCGGGCCCAGATCGGTGTAGGGGGTATAGCTCAGTGGTAGAGCATTCGACTGCAGATCGAGAGGTCCCCGGTTCAAACCCGGGTGCCCCCTAGGTACGCCTTTTTCTTTTTTTTCTTTTTTAATAAAAATGGTTAATATTGATGTTGTATGCAGACTCCTGATGGAAATTCCGTTTTTTAAGCGAGTTTCTGGCCGTTTTTATATACTGCTAATGCGGTTGTCATAATTAATATGCACTGTCAGTGTTCAATATGCGTGGGTGGCAATCATATCGATGCTATGCAATACTTTGCGCGCTTTCGGACATTATTTTATAACATAACGTAGGCCTACAGTACAAATAGGTTGTGTGAATATTCATTGTGTCTTAATTCTACACTGCTTTGTGAATAACTATATATTTTATGTACAGTTGCGCATTACATAATTATGACAAAGCGGTTCACTATAAATCTCACTCATGTTAACCCTTTCATTCCTGAATTTTTTGGGCCGTTTCTTCTCTTTTTGAAAAAAATTTGTAGTAGGAGTGATATAATGAAAAACAATGTTCTTCAATATTTATCATTTTTACTCGTGGTGGTCCTTTGGAATGTAAAAATGCCGAAAACATTCCCCTACTGGGTGTTCCAGAAAAAAAATTTAAAGGCAATTAACTTTAAATGCAATTAAATTAATTTAAATTTTTAAAATCACTATAAAATTGCTACGATGGTTGCAAAATAATACTAAAACACTGCACTATGAGAAATTCCTAAGAGTCCAGACTTATGGGACACCCTGTAATTACGCGGTCGGGTGGGGGGTTGTTTACCTTTCAAGGGCGCGAGCAAAATATAACAATCCGACTTTGTGGGTGCTGAGTCACCATCCACTAGATGCCACAAGAAGTTTGACCCACAAAGTTTGCCTTCTGCATGCGAACGCTTTGCCGCCAGATTAATTGTTGCCATATGGCTACAGTGGGAATGAAAGGGTTAAACGAATCTTGGTAATATTTCTGTGTGACAGATGTACATTGGTTGGACAGAGCGACATTTTCCGAAGCGGCAGAAGAAGGAATCTTTCTCGCCCGGCTTTCAATATCCATATCTTCGATTATTCCTTTTTCTGCCACTTCGGAAAATGTCGCTAGTAATATATGCCTCGATTAATGTCCAACACTGTACCGTAGTGAGTGTGACAACCGGGATTGAAATCCCGGGCGATCAGAGTAGACATTTTGATACCAACTGAATTACATTTTGTGTAATGTACTGCTTGATGCTTACCTAAGAGGCTTACTTTCTAATACTTAATTCAGTTTTTGTTTGCAAAGTACATTACATCCCCGTATTGAGAATGGCTCAAAATTAATCGATCCCATAACGGATTTGTGGGAAACATTCCAATGAGAGACCCTGATCGTTATGCGCGACTGGTCTTTAAATCAATTTAAAAAAAATTAGAGTAGAATTTATAAAAATTACGCATAAAGCCATCAACTAGTTATTAAAGGACATTTTTCAAAGTAAATTGCAATTTAACGTACACATTTTACTTCAATATATATTAACTAAATAATAAATAGATAATGAATTAGTATGAGGTGATCAAGATTTAACAAGTAATAATTAATATCAGATGACGTTTTGGATGACTTGTTGCCAGCATTCCGTAATTCAAATTAAATAATTCTTGTGCTCGACTTTGAATCACAACTCTCTAGGTGCTCTTGTCAGATGCTATATAGGCTATTGTTATTTGTGCTATCTGTGTTCTTGTTAAATTTCCATCCAAATATTTCAACACAAATTCTGCAACAAGTTAATGCGCTATTTTCTTCAGCTTCAATTTATTAAATACCCTCCGATCTGACTGTTTCTTGTATACTGAAAAATATTCTGGGCAATTAAATATTTACCCTGACAAAATAAATTACCGGCATGACCCTCGTTTATTCGACCGGATACTAGTCTTCAAACGTTGCAAGTTAAGAAAGTAAGGAAAAGTGTGAAAATCTTAGTGTTCCAAGGTGTGCATTTGTTCTTTAAAAAACTCATCTCCTGAAGCTGTCAAAAAACAAGTGTTATAGTGCAACATCGTGCAACATTTATGTGGGGCTGGCGTATCATAAATTGCACTTTCATTTCCTCTGTATCTGACCATCAATATCCTTCAGCGTACTGGTGTTGCTCATATTTAATTCAACAGAGTATGCAAGTAACACTGTACTGTACATCTTATTGTTGGTAGAGGTTATCATTTGAAAGCACTGAGGCTTTGGGTGCGAGAGTGAGTTTATAATATGTTATTGAAATATTTCAAAATTAAATTGAAAACACTTTCCGACATACGGTATGCGATTAGTATGACATAACTCTAAATGTCACAGTGTGCGTATTAACATTAATTTGTCTGAAAAGTAGGCTGATTAGGATTTTAATTAATAAATTATTTCAACAGCATATGATTTTGCTATAATATGAGCTCAGGGACTAACTGAAATGTTTTGGCTCTTTACGCTTACAGTTCAGATGAGGTCAGTCAGGTCAGTCAGAGATGATGGTCATGTAGTACAGCATGGTTGATCAGCAACCACAATGTTGGACAAATTACTGGTTATTACATAGTATGACGTACGAGAACTGGCGATCGCCTCTACAACCGGGTTGTCCATACTCCCCGAATATTTCCACTTAAAATTCGGTTCAATGCCACACTCGGAATGCGACATGTGACACGTGACGTACCGAAGTAGCAACCGAGCCGCAGAAATTAGTCGATTGGCTATTATTTTCTTCGAGAATACTCTCGGGGGTGTTGTCCCGTTACATACATGAAGTGAACTAACTGTGCCGAAAGGGATACCAAAACTCACCATGAGGACGCCATCGGAGGTTGTTGGCATGGCCATGTCTGCTGCTCCTGTGCTCCACACTCGCATTCTGTCCAAAGACTTAATTTTTTTTCTTTACCTATTAAAATACAACCCCCCCCCTCCCCACCCTACACACAACCCTCCTTATATGGTGCAGTTACCGACGGAGGTCAAGCTGTGGCACCTCCACTGCTGGAGACGGGTTCACTTTGGGTCCAAGGCACCATTGCCGACTCTCTGTCCGCTCCTGTCCGACTCCTGCGAGTGTTTGGTACAGGGGAACCTTTCCGCGTTCTACTATAAAAAGTGGACCTCGAAACTAGGCCACTAAGAGTAGGTAGGTAGGGGTGGACAAAGTGTGGGGTTGGCCAGGTAAGAAGTAGAAGAAGAAGAAGAAGAAGACCGAGCTGGGTAGGCGCCGCCAGATGGGTACCGTTAGGACCTTTTCCAACCGGAGGGCCTGTTATTCCAACCATCTTTTGCTTTTCCAGAGCCCCGTGTCTATCGTGTTCCACGCCACTGATTGCTGCTCATTATATTTTTTTAATTCACTTAAATTATTCATTTGTTGAGACACCTGCAGGGGAGTGGCATGATGATGGTGATGTGGTTGATGAAACTTATTGGGGGGAACTGGTTCATTGGGGCCCAGACCTCGCCTAGAATCTTGGCTTTTTC
The DNA here is from genome assembly GCA_000934665.2 of Catajapyx aquilonaris. Taxonomy (NCBI): domain Eukaryota; kingdom Metazoa; phylum Arthropoda; class Diplura; order Dicellurata; family Japygidae; genus Catajapyx; species Catajapyx aquilonaris. The sequence continues at coordinate 13,920 of KZ538630.1, forward strand.
TCTCTCTCTCCATCGGATCAGATTTTTCTTCTTTGAGCTTCTTTTTCATACCTGTTCCACTGCGGCTTCTCGGGAACCAATTGGCGTCAAGCCCATATCCAATGTCCTCAATATCATCTGGAGCTTCTTGTCGCCTCGTGGTACCTCTGTGGTTTTTTCCCCCCCTTTCCTACATACCCCTCTTTGGGGCCATATTCGGAACAAGCCAGAGAGAGACGACACGACGCTGTTCAAACATTTAATGCCAAACCAATATTGCGTCACGTGCAATAACCTCAGCGGAATTGGTCGTGAAGAATGTTTTCAAAGCCTTTAGGGGACGGTCGTAAAATCATCTCAGCTATCACTTACGAACCAGGCTGCTTACGAACAAAACAACGGGCTAGAAAATAGAGGAAGCGTTCGCGAGTGAGGGTTAATGACGATTGACCTATTTATGCTTGTTGCATTACATTTTCCCATTAGAGGCTCATACCTTTGAGACCTTATCGGTCATATTCTCACGGCCCTTCCGATTTTTTTTTTGTGTGCATTAATAATGCAGCGGTAATTTTTTTTTCACTTTCATGAGAGATAAATGTGATTTTTGTTAAGGTTGATTCAATATGAAGATGCCTGCATTACCAGTCCATGAAGTGATACATTGTGTGTAGGATTGGGCTGAACCATGAGAGGGGAGGAGAGTTCGAGAGAAGAAAATGCTTCGGGGTCACGTCACGGAGGATTAGCTAACGGGATCAATCTAATCATACTATAGTAATGTGTGTGGTGGGTGGCACTTTTCGCCTTCGGCCTGCTTTACAACCACGAGAGAAGAAGAAGAAAAAAAAAATTACTTGATCACCTAGCTGCTCATCAAAATTGGCCTCGCGTAACCCTTAGAAGAGGCAGACTTGTTTTCTTCTTATGTAACCGTCTGCTTGTGTGTTTTTTTTCCACACATTTTTTTCCCTTTCTTTAGATCGTATCCATATTTGGGGTTCTCACAAGTGCGTGATGAGCGTGGTTTCTCAGGTCAGAGAAGCAATTATAATGCTGCTATTAACTGTTCATTTCCCACTCTTAAAATACCACTTGTTCATTATGTTCAGTTGAAGTTCAGCATGAGTACCACATCCATGTTCTTATCGTTACCTGAAAGCAAATCGTATTGCTGACTCAGGTGACAAGTGGAGAGCTATCAAGTACATTTGATATGAAATTGGGTCATGTGCTGAAGACGATGTTGTATGGTACGTCCTCCTTTCTCCCTGCCAATTTCCCTTGCTTGTAGTGCAGTCCTTGTCACCAAAGTGGGATGCACTTGAGAGGCACCATTAATGTCTTTCCAACTGATCCAGGTCATTCACTCAGGGCATGGCAAAATGACAAGACGAGCATTAGATATAAAACATAGCGCATGTTGTATATTTTCACATCTCTTTTGAAAAAATACAAATACTTTGGTGGCGTGTAACCTTGTGGACGGCTGTCAGATCTTGGAATGTATTGACAATACATGCATGCTGTAGCATACATATCTCTGCAGGTTTGTTGAATACAATTGTTTACAATATCCCTCTCTAAATCTTCAGAAAATGTTTTAAACTGCATTTGATATGATTTAGAGGGATTGAATAACGAAACACTCAATGATGAAACCTCTCCAGAATGGTAAAGTGCGAGTTGGAATTATCCATCATCACCCATTCTTACACAACAATACATACATCTGTCAGAACACAGGCAAATTATAGCTTCTCTTTAAAAGTTGGTTCATAGCACATGAAAAATGCCCCTAAATTATTCTGCAATACCAAGAGGTATCAGTCTACTCCAGTTTGTCCAAAGTGTTAAGGCAGTACCCAACATTCCAAACCTGATATTTTGGGACGATACAGCCTGGTCAACCAAGTGGACTTGCCATGTAACCCACAGGATAATTTTCAGGTATTCATGACGTGCACACTGCCTCAACAGTCAGGCTTTAGTGTCTCAAGATATCTTGTATGGCTTGTGGTAGATGATGGGGTTGATTTCTCTAAGATTACTGATGAAGTACAGCTACATCTGTCTATAGCATAGTCACTAGTGTTCTTCAAAAGTTTTTTGCACTAAATAAGTTTCTGTTACATGTGACAAAAATGCACTGAAAATCACCTGCCAGGAACAAACAAAAATTGTGAACTGGTGGTCACGGTGTCCAGGTATCACTGCATAATGAATGACATGCTCACTTTGAAGTTTTTTTGAACATCTCTCACAAGTAATGCCTTGCCACATAGGCCTCACCTATTGTCTCAAAGACTAATAGTCCAGCACATGCCCATTCCAATGTACTCGATAGTCATAACAAGTTACATATCAAAATTAGTAATTCCGTGTGGACAACCGGTCTATCTTCTGAGCTTCTCAGGAGATAGACAGGTTGTCCCCCACAAATCTGATGCAACCAGAGGGCTTGATTGGAATGCACATGAGTTAAGGTGTAATCAGGTTAAAATATAGTTGATTCTTGAAATGTAAAGTATATGATTACTACTCCTATCATGGACTACCCCTTTAAGAGAAATACTGTTACATGATGTGTGATTTTGTGAGGATAGGTAAAGTAGGACAGGTAGGATGAGATGAAACAAACTATCCGTCCTACATTTTGAAGATGAGGCACATGTCTCCTCCCGTCATTTTTCACAATTTATATGTAAATTTTATGCTCCCTATCAAGGAGTGTGGTGTACTTCCACGTTACGCCCCTAGCAGGTAATCATCAATAATAAATTGTTGCTAATCTTAAGCCGACAAGTAGTCTGTAACCCAGTCCCAAATATCTTGTATTAATAACTGTTGCTTGTAGAATTACTATGAACCAACTTGATGAATACTCATTGAAAATACAGATTTTACAGACATACTTATAAAACCTATGTAAATAGAATTTCACGCTGGTATAAAACAACAGATAAGAACTGAACACTGCTCTGCTGGTTTTTAAGTTTTAAACAATAGCAAAATGCAGACAGTCTTGCACTGTAACAATGTAGCATTTCCACTCTGCTACAATAGTGGACATACTGAACAAGAACTCTGCTAATGATGGCAATCAGAATGCCCTTGCTGAAAAAAAAATGCAATGCACTCTGTACTGCATGTATAATTAGTTATATCTGCGTGACTAATTTCTGCATGCTCTTGTCACTTCACCTTAAATTTCATTACGAAGTGACACATAATTATTGGGCTTGTCAAAGGCAAGTATGCTTCCACGCAAAATTTGACGGTGAGGTAATGCAAGTAAGGAGAAATTAGCACAGTCTGTGAATTTTCTTACAGATATGGATGTCAGCTAACTTATGAAGCACAAGAGACATATTCAGCGTTATCACTGACAATTCAGAACCAAATTAATTGCCTTGGGAACTTCTGGATCCTTTGTCCTATAGAATTTATAGTCTCTCTTGGATATTAATCAAATCCAGCAGACGTGCACTTGTGATGAAATAAAATCTCAGCATGTTATATAAAAATAAATTTTTTCCACATGGTTTTAAATTTTAAAAAGAGATTCGTTCATTCTTACTCTTAGCAATGATGTGCTCAGATCTTTTCCCATATGGAGATCCAAATGCAAACATGGACCAAAGATATGTTACATATTAAAGACTAGGTCACATGTTAATGGGAGTTAAGACGCAGTTCTTTCTTTGCAATTAAATCTACATATCAGAAATCTGGGTGCATCGTAGTGGACAATTACTACTCATTAAGTGTGTTACAACATTTACAGTTGAGATCACTGTCTGACAATGTGCACTGATCATGATTACAGTAATTAACTAGTACCATAACAATATAATTGGAAATGCTTCATTTCATTTTGAACGAGACCACAGTATACAGACACCATGGATTTTCAAATGTGACATACTGAAGACTGGACGGACTCTTTCACAATCATTCACTCTCATCGGAATGTTAAAAAATTCATAACAAACGGCAGGATAGTACCTCACACTCTTGAGATTCTCAAAAAGCTTCCTGAATGCTAACATTAGTTGCCATGTTTGTTGCATTCTGTAAATGCTCATTGTAGCTACCTGCATTTTCCCAAAACAGAAAAAAAAATTACATCTACAGTAACAATGACAATGTAGCTGTCAGCAGTCCGAACATCACTGAACCAACTACCCTATGACTACCATTGCAACCGTCCTCTGAGCAATAGCACTCTTCCCAGTAGACACCGTTCTCGTAGATGCCCCAGTTGCACACTCCGGTAACACCAGTGTCAGACACGGACGCACATCTTCTGATCACCTGCCTCCATCTTCCATCCCCTGTGGAAAAAATAACCCATGATAAAATGGATCTGATTTTTTCGTATAATTTTATCGCACTCACATATGAATCCTCTGGGGCTCTGTTGCGTTATCTTGACACAAAATGTGCCTGGCGTCACCGACTCCTCTCCTTGACACTCCACAGGAAAGTTGCTCTCGGCGTCAAATCTTTTGTACACACCGCATGTGTCCTCCTTAACGCTCTCGCTGGAGCATTGGTAACACCGGATACCATCAGCTGGAATTTTAACAAAATTAATGCACTATTGTTCAGTACATGAATTTGAAATGAAACAGGCAGTGGCCACGCCCTAGTGTGCGTCAGCACCTTCAAAAACATTAATCGCCACTTATGAGCTTACTTTTATGCACATCAACCTAAGATACGACAATTGCTTACCCCTTTCCCAGCACAATACGGCCACCAGGATGGCCCAGAGGCAGATATTCTTCGGTGTTAACACCCCCGAAGACATCCCAGCAGCTGCCATACTTGCTTTCCTGTTTACAATCCCTGTGTAGTGGAGCCCTCTGCTGTTCCTCCTCCTTACCATTATTTCCCCTACCTCCCCAACTACCAGCCCCTCCTAGAATGTAGCTGATGCATTGGTTCCTCCTAGTCTCAAGGCCTCCCTCAGGGCAGGTGATAGGGGAACCAAGAAGGGAATTATTTTTGAGAAATCGATCAGAGCTGGCAGGACATTCAACCTAGTCTGACTCACTGTGGGGCAAATTGAATCAAACAGCAACATAATCTCATTTATTTTATTGTACAAAAATGCACCTGTGTCGGTGCTGATGGGAAAGGGTATAACTAACATGATGGGACAGTCTCTTTCGGTTGGGGAGAAGGGATTACAAAAAAAACAACAAATTAAATGCTCTGCTGAGAACAGTTGTGGACGGAATGTTTGTTCGCCGTTGGGAATGAGATTTGCTTAAAATACTGGCTCACATATTTATAATACAGAATGCACTAGTAACAAGTCGAGCAACAAGCTGCATGTAACTGGGAGTTGTTTTGGGAATGCACGGTGGAGGAATCCAGAAATTTTGACAATACATGAGCGATCTTGGCATTCGTGGAGTCATGCTTTCGCATGCTCGGTTGCAAGAAGACAAGCAGCCATTTTAGCATGCATTGGTTTTATACTGTTCATCTACTTGAGCTGATCCCACGATTATTGCTATACAGAAATATCGCATTCCACCGTAATACCATATTGTTCATTACAATATGGCACATTTTTAAAAATTCCACCTCATTGCACTTTGATTGTATTTGAAATTTAAGACCAGTTGTATTAACAGTGTGAAAAATCTTCAGTTATGTACAGCTATTCATAATGCACAATTAAGAGATTTTCGCCTTAATGAGTTCATACGACTGGCCCCGAGTCTACGATAACAAAGTAGCAAAATGTTGGGACATGCAGAAATACGTCAAGTGCTTTGAAGAAATGCTTGTCATATCAAACTGCGCCATTTAAAAATTGTACAAAAATATGAAAATTCTGCATCTGTTCTTACAAGCCTTACAATGTAGGGATTTATATCTATCCTTCAGGCACTCTAGTTGCATGCTATGAGATTCATTGGCAACAGCGTTGCATGGCTTAATAAATCCAACCAACTGGCACCATTTTTTAGACATTCCACCTTTTCTCATTCTTGCCGTTGTGTACATTGATAAAAAAAGTGAGTTCGAATTTCAAATGTGAATTAGCTTTTGAGCACTCTTCCAATCCCTAATGAAACAAGTGTGAGGACTATTAATAATCCATTAGAAATGGAACTCCGAGATGATGTGTTGCAACCATCCTTGCTCCTGCAGGTGCAGTACTCGATGAAAATGTTGTAGGTGCCAGTCCTCATGACGCAGAACCTCTCGTCTCCACCAATCCCAGGCTCTCCAAGGTATGCACAGGTGCGGATGTATCTCCACATACCATCGACTGTAAAAAAATAATTAACAAATTAACTCATGAAATATAACCAGATATAGCCAAAAAAATGCCCTCTGATGTGAATTATAAAAATTATCAGCAGCACATCCATTAATACTACTCGAAACTGTGACGGTGGATTTATGTAATTTATGCACTGCACTGGTATGGCTGTAATTGTTAAGAATTTCATTCAAGCAAAAAGTCACATCTTCATATTTCTCTGCGCAAGGGGTAATTGGCCGTGATGGACAGCAAGTTAATTAGGAACACAAAAAAGTTTTAACAGGATTAATTAGCAATTTAGGTACCACATTCTGGGTACTGCTTTTTTTTCTTCTTGCATTCTAACGTTGTCTTTTCCAATATTAAAATATTAATGAAGCTCCGGCATGGGCTAATATTAAATCCCTAATTAGTTAGATATGAACATAACTTGGCTCAAAAAGGAGGTGAACGACTTCCGCACTGAAAGATTATGATTGAAGCAGCAAGGCCCTACATCCAAGTGAAATATGCACTTTAAAAGCAGTATTGCTACACTAAATTCTCAAGTAAAATTTTTTAAACTTCACTCATTTACAATGCACATAATGAAATCATACAAGTATTAATCTATTGTTCGAAAAAAAACATGTAACAGTTATTAATGCTGATGTACTGTTATACTTTTCAAAGTTTATAGTTACCTTTAACAATAATTTTATTCAAAGAGAACCATTCCTCTGAAAGCTGTCTAATAATGCCAAACATAATTTACTGTATTATTGATATTCTCCCAGTAGTTATTAATACCTTTTTGCCGGATTTTCCGACACATAGTTGACTTAATTCCTCGGAGATGGGTTGGAGGGTCGTAGTGGTCACAGTCAGTTATTGGAAATGATGTGTTGTCAAAGGGATCTGCACATTTGGGATCACCGTCAGATCTGCACACCCAGCATTTGATCCCAGTAGCTGGAATGAAATTACAATTCAATTAGTGACAAGTCGAGACTAGTGGTTCATGATCTTCTATCTATTATTTTGTGCTGATCATTAGCTTCACAGCCGAGAACCACCATGCAGTACTATCCTGCTTCATTTTTGATGTAAGCTTTTTTAAAGTATACCATTAAAAGTGGTGGAAGTAGTTTTACTTGTGCTCCACCTCTTTTCTTTGACCTCCAAAAAAGGACTGTAATGGTCAAGTATGAATAATGAGTCCCGAGACGGAGCAATTACGGAGAATTAACTCCTTAATTCAAATTGCCTTTTCTGAAAATGCAGGGTGACATTCTTGTTGTTTGCCAGAACCTTCTATTGCATTAGTATGTGAAGTTACATGTGATTAATGTGTGTTGATTGTCTCCCACACATAAGTAAAATACTACAATGAGTCAGGCTACTAGTATCTGTGCGGAAATAAAGTGACAGTCCAGCTTATTTAGGACATAACCTTAGTACACAAACGGGATGTTATTACTATCATTCCACATGAGCCACGCAAGCTTTATTATCAGATATATCCTGTTGGGCCATTGTTGATAGCAAAACATATTTCCTGAATTCATCAGCCACGTTGGAATTTATATCCTCTACAGCAGCAAACTTTGCATAAGAAATTAAAGATTTGACCCCACGTATAGTGTGACGGTACCGTATTGGCAGCCCACGCTGGCATTTCCAATGACGTCCTGCATTCCACAGTTATCTCGACATTATTATGCTGCACTACGAAATGAGACACTATTCCAGGAAACACATACTGACATACATAAAACCCGCAGAAGTACTCCCGGGCCACTCCCTATTCGGCGATATACCTTGAACAGGTGCAATGGAGGTCACTCACCTGATCTGATGGCGAATATGTAGACCACTGCTGCCACCAGGGCCATGCACAACCACCGGCCCTTCATTTATAAAACTGTCAAAAAATGGTTTTGCTGCCAGTGGTTGGGACGCGCCCTTTTTCCTGGATGTGACTCGTTGGTTTCCCTTCCCGGCGGTGACCACGCAACACAACTATGGGGTAGTGGAGGGGAAAAGGGGGTTGTTGAGAGGCAAAATGCAGGGCTTGGATTGGTTAGGAAAGGTACACACTACCCTCACGGCCACACCACCGCTTCACAGGTGCCTCAACTTCTCGGTTGTACTGCCAGGTAGTTTTTTGCTGTACGGTACCGTAATGCAGTACAACATAAAATGTTTATTTTTCTATAGGTTGGGTTGTTCAGCAGCTGGGGTTGGATTTAACGCAAAAAAGGTGCTTGTGTCTGCATATTTCTGGACTCAAATTTGTACAGTATGGTATATGCAATAAAAATTGTATTTACATATCAATAGTATAGGTCATTATCAAAACCAGGCTATCTCATGTTATCAAAAGTGTGTTAATTCCTGGCAAAAACCCAACGCTAATTTCATATTTCCAATAGTGTATATGGAACATTGTCACCTCGGGTCTTAACTCTCATTGGACAAGAGTATAACTCTCTGATGCCCGATTGCACCAACGAAATTACCGATTCGATAGCTCCTAACTAACAGATCGTTAGCACACGTTAAAAGGGTGTCCTGACGATCTGTTAGGAGCTTTCTAATCGGTAATTTTGTTGGTGCAATCGGGCATAAATCTGAAAAAGATAGGCTGGTTTTGATAACGACCTGTCTTGTGCGTGGGTCACCTGAGGATGTCAGGAAATGATGAAGATAATCACATGTTCTTTGATGAGCTTATTTTCTTACGTGGACATTGAGACAGGCGTGGAAAATTAGCCGAGCAAAAGTTATGGATCTTTAATTACTTTATTGATGGATGCAAAGTTAGTTTAAAAAAAAAAAGTTTGTCTCGGCCTGCCAATTACCCGACGAAGTAATTATCCCACTTACTGGCCCTCCCCGTGACGGCACGAAAGCAAATATGGCAAAGTTGGAAAATATTATTGATGGGTATGGTTCAACGATTTTTGGCCGTCAGAAATAAGGATTTTCGCACATGACATTAAAAATATGATGGGGAATTATGAAATATGGAATATGGTCGAGCAGTTATGCGCGACAAGACTAAAACATTGTTTCAGCGGCAACAGATTTTCCAATATAAACAAACAAACAAACAAACAAACAAACAAGCAAGTAAATAAATAAATAGATAGAGTGATCCATCTTTCCATCTTTTCCATCTTTTTTCAAAGGTCAGCCTATGTAGCCAGAGCCACAGAAAATGCATAGTTTTTGCTAACAAAATCCTTTATTACCTTTTTCTGGAACAACTTCATAATCAATTGAAGTATACATTACTTACAATTCCATGGAACTAATCCACTCCATCTGTTTCAGTAGACATTGTACAATAGTATTAACTTGTATGTCGAAGTTTTCTTTTTTTAATTGAGTGAAACAGTACAAAAACTATTCAAGTGACAAGCTTTTTAAATCATTTACATAAGTGTCATTGGAGAGTGGCGGAACATATCCATCCAGACATAGTTATTTTAATCATTCGATGGCAGTAACTGTACTGGATCTATCTCGTATCGTATAGTGAAGCTTCACTTGCACCATATCTCTGCTGTGATTGACACTTGAACCACTTTTGTGCTGAGTCACTCGAATCATTCACTCACTTGGTAGACAATAATAACAAGCACTGATAAGAGGTAACGATTTTTTAAAAACTATAAATAAGATTGTCTCTTGCGAGCGAAAAAGGAAGATTACTGTGGAATATTCATATATATTTTTTAAAAGTACAGCATTCCGTTACATGTTTTTCTCCCTTTATTGCACACCAAAAGATTTAAACTGATGATTATCCTCCCTGTACTGATAATGTAAATGCAATATTGTAAGCTCAGGAATACAAGAGAGCACAGTTTTGAGTTGTGTGATGAGAGTGTTATATGCAGCTTTTGCATATTCCCAAGATGGAGAATATTATTATGATCAACATAATGTCAATACTGATGGAGTGAACGGTTGTTATTAATAGTCAACGTCTTTTTTTTAGGTAACGTACAGTATTTCTTCAATATACTCTCTCAGGCCTGTTTAAATAGTTCATTTTTTCTTTACAGTCAAGTAGACAGTCGTAATATATTTTTTTTACAGTAAGACAGTATAACGTTATTGTCCAAATCATGTTAACAACAATGTCTTAAGACACGCGCCTGCAGCTGGGGTTATCAAGGATCAGTCCCTGTTATGGCACCAACAAAAATGCTAAGTACACGAAATGATATGTCGTCACCTTTTTTAAACGCTTGAATCGTTGTAATTGACTGACTTATAAGTACAGTAACGTAAAATGCTTGCGTTTCTTCAGACTGACAGAATATGGCTCTGAATGAAATTTAAGTACGAGATGGTGGCAGAATTATCTATATAGATAACCGGTATGTATATCATTCATATAAACTCACCTTACTGACAAACTACCTTTACAACAATAGTCTTTCAAACACAACTCTCTGTAGTGTAACGTCGATATTATACAAAGTGCGCGTCCGGCACACTGTTTATAAGTACATTACTCCTGCATTCCTTTCTATACGATGTAACTGATTGGAAAACAAACTGAGGGTATTGTATATAGTATGTAAGCCTCTCGCTCGTTTTTCTTTTTGCATGGCACATGTAGTATACTCTGTACAATCTGATTTTTTTTTCTCGTCCAGTTATCAGGAGTTGTGATGTGGCAAAAAGGTATCATCGATTTCTACGTGATAGCTACAAAAATTGGAGTTCCTAAACCTTATATCACGAGACATTGAGAAGACACGCTAACTCGCAAACCAATTTCCTACATTGTAACAATGAGGGAGTTTTTTTTTCTTTCTTCTTTCGTTATATACCTGGCCAGATAACGCGATAGGAAAATTTCTGGGGCAGGCATCATACAGGTCAGTCTGACATCAAGAATCAAGTCAAGTCCACTCCCATTTACTGCTAAGGGCTGGTTTGATGAAACTCAGTTAAAGGCTGTTCCTACCGAAAATAATGTATTTTTCAAACGATGCGCCGAATACCTATATAATATGTTTTGGTCCACTGCGCATCGTTGGAGGGAACGGCTCTAGAGTTAACAAACTGGAGATTTAACTGAGGTTCATGAAACCGGACCTCGAACCTCTTGTCAGGTACTTGGCAGACTCTGTTTGTAGATATCAAAAACCATTTTGAAGTCCAAAATGTGGAGTTGGATGATGCTTGACATTCAGACTATCCTTTGTTCACGATATACATTCGATGGCACGACTATACTGTGTTGCCGCATTTTTCATCCCATATAAGACTACCTGCCCCTATAGAATGGTTCAGTTCCATCACTTTACAAGCTGCTGGTAAAACACATCGAAGCTGTCGGGCAGAAAACAAAAGCGATACCGGTACAACAAAAAATAATAGCTGGATATAACAAACTGGAGCAATCAGTTGCGGACTAGACCAGTGCTGCGATAAAACACATTTTGCACTAATTTATAATGCCTATTTTAAGGGATCCCACCTGATGGCCAATTTTTTTTTCAACGGTTTTGTTGAGCTCCATGGCGTTTTGTTGTTGGACAGTTCGAATAATAAGTGAGACTATTTTGAGAGGGGGGGGGGGAAACAAAGAAAAATGTTAGTGTAGATCCCTAAGAGTTGTTTGTTGCTACGAGATGGTTGGAGCTGCTGCTTGGGAGGCGGGTCCACTTTATAAGGATCCGTAGGCGGCCATGATCCCAAGGAAGAGCGTGACCAGTGGAGCAGCAGTGGTCATCAGGCCCGAATTGCAACTGTCTGCGTTGCATTGGCAGACGATGGTCTTGTATTCCTCAGACACGGTTCGGTAGCATTCACGGTTCTTGTCGTGCTTCTCCCAGCCACACATACGGAAAATTCGGAGGTCGTCGTTCACTGAGGAAGTTGGTATAAGAGGCGTCGTTAACGAATATTGTTGCCAAGTCAGTGAGTGAGAATGTTATGACAAAAATTTCAGGTAATGACAAGTAATGAGATTATTATTATGTACAATGATTTTAGAGGTGGTCTATCTAGGACAATGTACTCTCGTTGATGTTCGTGATGGGTCAGAGTGGGGCGAAATTGTTTGTCAAATGCAGCACGTGCACAAGTGGTTGCGAAGCAGACGAACAAAAAGTGTCTCAATAACATGGAGTCGTCTTCGTGCCCCTTGCGAATATATGGTGACTGACTATCATGGCTAGAATTTTGATTATGTTGTAATTTAGTCAGGTGTGTACGTCTGCCATTTACATTCCTATAAATTTTTTACCGCTTCGTGCAGTGTATGAGCATTAGCCAACTCCTGTAGCGTGCTATGGTTATTGTCGTACACATGAAATATGCATATACTGCTGTATGCACATAAAAACATTACTGTACTGCTAAGTAAGTGTGCTAATTGCGGATAAATTGTGGCAAAAAACTGTCACGACATTTCCACTGAATTAAATGTCGTTTTCAGGGTAGTAAACCGTGCTGGTTTCAAATTGAAGCCAGAGAATTTGGTCGTTTTGGCAAGGCCTACGACATTTCTATTTATGGGACTCAAAATAGCCAAGAGGTTAACAGTTCAAGTATATATACACGGGTTTTACTGATTTTTAGCCGACCCTACAGTGCGCTATAGCAAAGAAAACGTAAACAGCTCTTGAATGTTCGTTAGGTCCAGAACTTTAGGGCATTGTATTGCAGGAAAGTATATGTTGCTTCTATCTAATCTAATGAAGGAATGATTCAGGGTCTGAACTTTTTTTGCGAGGGTCAGTGTCAAGGAAATGAGACAGTCATTGCGTATATGGATGGATGAATGATGTGACTTAATTTCTTTGGGTTTTACACATTTGCTCGATATTTAATGTATAATTATTTAATCGATTTATCCACTTGAAAACATAGGAATGCGTGCACTGAATAAAAAGGCTATTTACCTTGCTGCCAGATTTTTCTGCAGAAGAAATCCTTGGGTTCGGCAGGGTTATCTTGCACGCATTCTTTGAGATATCCTGCAGCTTCGGCTTTACTGGCACTGAAAGGATCATTGCAGCCCGTGGCGTTGCCTTTGTAGCTTTCGCACTGGAAGCATTTCCTGGCTTGTGCTGTGGAAGGAAGAAAGACAATAAGATCCACACTCAAATGGAAAACAATCTGTTTTCTGATGGGCCTTCGATGGAGGTGCTCAGCTACAAGTGTGTTGTAGAAGGTTCGCGATTTGTTTTATGAGATATGTGTATTGTCAAATCATTGAATGCTTCCCGATTGCTTTTGGATGTGTGTTCCACTATCAGAAACAATCGAACTGTGTTGTATTCTACAGAAATTATCAACGCGAAGTTGAAGGTATTGCTGGACTGATTACATGAATTTCGGCGTTGCAGTCCTTCATCAGTGGTGATATTCGACAGCTATTTAAAAATTAATTGACATCTGTTACGTCCTAAAGAATCGTTAGTAACACTACTGAAGATGGATGAACAAGTAGTGATTTAAGCTAGGATTTAAGCCTTTTCTTGTTTTATTTTTGTAAGTACGTGATGTAGATAAGAATGTGGAGCTTCAGTATATAGCTCATTCAACTTGCCGACGAGGGTGCCTGATAGTTATCGTTTCAGATATCATATCGTTCCAATTCACTCTACTCTCGTGCTTCCGGTATGGGATGGACATGCAAGCAGAAAACCTAATTAAATAAGGGACCTGAGTAACAGGGCGTGGTCAGTATCCGTTCATCAGGTGGCCAATTAAAAACGACCATGAAAAATAAACCACATCAACTTGTTGGCTGGTCCCCATTTTAATCCATAATCACGAATCCAAGTATTTATGCATGATTTTTCATTGTAATTTATTGTTTGGTTAATTGTTTTTAATAACGAGGAAAATCAGAGGCTAATGATTATGCTGTAAATTCATTTTCTATCATTCGTATGGCGGTTGCATATTTTTTTAAACACGTAACAGGGCCAATTTCTATATAAGTTAGTAAGTGACATTGATAAATACTTGTAAACACCACAACTTTTCCTCCTGCTGTCCTGCACAGTATAAGAAGAACACTGACGTTCCCCTGTGGTCGTTGCAGATATATAACTGCGGTTATTCAGGGAAAGAAAATTGCTCGACACTTTTCTACCAGAGCTTTCATCCTGGAAGTTAGTTAATCTGCACATCCCTCTTGTCCTATACCAGGGCCTGCCTATACCCTCCTGACGATTTGCAGGGGGAACAGCAAATGCCCATGTTATTCTTTATTTAGAGTATAGGCCTATTTTGTGCACGTTTTCAAGGCTTGTTTCATGCATAGGTTATGAATTTGGTAAGGGAATGTGTCATAGAGAAAACGTCGATATGCAGTGCTCTTGAGGCTGCAGGAATAGGAGACGGCCATGTTGCTTTTGCCTCCGGGGGGGCCCCAACCAGCATCGGATTAAAAGTATCACGTCCCGAGTGTCAATTGCCGGAGGTGCTCGGGGTGATAAATGCGTATTCACGTATGCGAGTCGACAGATCTCTTGACATGTGCTACCGAGCGTGAGATTCCACCTGTACAATAGAGATGCCCTGCTGCTTATGACGTCTGTGTATATGCTTTTGAAGGGCAGCAGTTTTTTTTTTTTTGCAATTCTCCGACCTCTCGCTGCACTTGGTCAGAAGTGTTGATTTGAACCAGGGTCAGAAACCCAGAAGCGAGAGAGCAAGTCTTGCAAGTGCCGACATATGAATTATTCATACTCTTCTGTCTCTTGGGGGGGGGGGGGGGGGTTTTNACTTGAATATCAATTTTCGTCACATTTGTATAGTCAATCGAAACTGTAGCATCTCCGTAGAAGCAAGCACCTGCATAATAGTTACGTAAGTTTTAAAGTATGGTAATAGAAGCATCTTGCCGCCTGGAGGTATATTTTTTTTTTCCAGCACTTACGCAATCATTTATCAGCTTGCTGTGTACAATGCTACAGAAAAATGTGAAATAATTTCGTTTTGCAAGTACATTCTATAATTATTGGATGATTCTATTGGGTGTGTGTGTGGGCGGATGGGGGGTGATAGGGGTAGAGTCTAGGCTGAGGTTGGGGGGGAGCTAGTGAATCGAAGTCGTTATTGGGTCATGAGGCTAGCGCTGGCAAAAAATCGTTAAAACTAGGACTAGACTTTCGGAACTCCGCCGAAAATTCCAGACAAGGTCACACGCGTCGCGAACAATAACCGTGCGAAAATATCGAGTATACGTTTCCCCATCCAATTATCCCTCGAGAGCAACGATCTATTGTGCAATAATAGTAAATGATGGGAGTTGTGCTTACCAGCAGGCATAAGGCACCAGAGAGCCAGGAGTATCATTGGAAGGACATGGAGGCAGCTGGATGACATGGCTGCTGCAGGATTATTGGAGAAAAAACAGTCGGCAGGAAGAGAGCGAGAGAATCACACAAACGGCGAAATGGAGATAGCTAGAGAGAGAGAGAGAGAGGGTAAGGGTAGAAGGGTCGAGAGGGGGAGAGAGAGAGGATTGGTCGGCTTAGAGCGGCGGCGCCAACACGCACCAAGTAGTACTGGTGCTGCCAAAAGTGATGGGTTTAGGGCTCATATTTACAACAGGGGGAGAAGAAAAAAAAAAAGGCCTTGGCCTAGACGGTGGGGGCCTTCCACAAAAGTTTTAAGGTATAGCCTCTCCACACAGGCGGCAAGGAATCTATAACTTCCTCGATGTGTCGCAAGAAGAAAAAAAAAAATTATCGCTGTCCAGGAAGGTAGAGGACGTCATCAGTTTTTTTTGTAGCCGATTTTGCGCGGTATTGGCGCCACCTGATGATATTTCGCGACGGCGAGGAGGACAGCGCTTATAGCGACTTTGTTTGCAAGCCTGGGAAATGAGTGTAATTTAGGCGGCCTGGTGCAGCTGTGTGCAAATGAAGCAGAAGTTTGGTGCCCTCCTTTTCGAGTTGTCGATATTTTATGCAAAGTGGGACAAAATGATGGGGGGGGGGGGGGG